>CM076578.1:1531188484-1531276712 GCA_034641835.2 Pinus albicaulis
CGTTAAATGCACTAGGATGGATTCGCCCGAAGGGAGGACTTATATTACAAGCATATGCTATCCCCTTCAAGCTTGTTATAAAAAATAATTGGGGTACTCACCAAAAATTGTGGGGGAAAAATGGAACCATCATCGTTGTCGTCGCTAGTATGTCGCTCTTGAACATGGCACTTGTCTGCATTCGTGTCGGGTTGGGGACATCTCATCTCGTTTCTTCACTTTGCCTCCGTGGGTTTGGATAATCCCTTTTGACCTCTCATCTGCTCATTGCCTCGTCACCATGACCTCTGATCCGTTGATGTCAAATACTGCCAAGTCCACTGTCGTGTCGTTTATATGTTCAAGAGAAGTTGGCCTCTGCGAATATCAACCTTCCTCTGATTCTCATACGATCCTGATTCACAACAAAAACATCATGTTCCTCTATCTCGTGTCGATGATGTGGGAAACATTATGGCCCACCTTCAATCAAGGTCATTTCCTGTCGACTTCAGCTCATTATCCAGGAAGTTGATCTAGAGACTCCTTTATGGTACCTTGGAGCCTGCATTCCTCAATGGCAGGTTCGTCGCATTCGACTTGGGGTTTTCATCATTGGCCTCCGATCGAGTGATTCTGCAGGTGTTCGACACCAACTCATTGATTCACACACCGTATATTGTACCTGTAGTACCTTGAGGACCATTGTCATTATTGGTGGTTCCTCTCGCGTCTGTTAACGGCTCTCATAATTGGCTGGTAATCAGACGATGTTCTTGCATGTTTGACTTCAGCTCACATATTCACATGCTTTAACTTGTACTTTGTTTGGGTCGAGATGGAGCGCAAGACCGTGGGTTGTGTCTGTTGTAATCCAGGCTGCGATTGTGGATTATTATCATTATGTATATGACTCACTGATTGGATGGCTGCGACCATGCCTGAGTCTATTTATTTGATCCTCGCTGGATGGCTGCGCCCATACCCTGGATCCGGATTATGGTGTACTCTATTTCGGATGGCTGCGCCCATACCGCATATACATCATGTACTTGAGATATCAGTTGTATTTTTCTACACAGGTTCTCCGACGGCGGAACTTCAGTTGAACATGTTCTCGTAAAGCATTTCACCCCTCTCTCTCTCGGGCCTCATACTTTAGGGGGCATCTGTTACACAGTAATTTGTCACCATCCCTACCATTCCCCGTCCCGCACAATGGAGGACCCATTTTGTGACCTGTGAACATTGTCATGCCTTGAAAACATCATCAATGCATTCCTCTAAGCATGAGCTTCAATTGCCTTAAAGACATCTCCTTGCAAAAAATCATGAAAACATCTCCTTTTGCATTGGCGCGGGCAGACAGTTCATCACTCGCGCCAATGGGGAAAATCCTACAAAGAGGCCGCGCCAACTGGCGCTCTGTCCCAGAGCAGTAGTCGCGCCAACCAATTTAAGGAGTGTTTTTTAAATAAAGATGGCGGAAGTTGTGTTTCAACAAACTCAGAAACCATTGCCTATCTTGAGTTGGGAGGTTTGGCTGCGAGAGTTCTATGGAAGGGAAGTGGTTTTGCCACCTCCCATGGAACCTTCCTTGTTGATAGGGCCAATCCCACAATAATAGGGATCCCAACTCCCTCCTTCCCCATCTATAAAATCCTACTCAATTCCATGGCAAGCTAGTCTTGAAGTGCCTAAGCTTTGAATCTCCAAATTCCCAAGAGCCTTTGTGCTGTAAGAGCCCTCTTTCTTCCCTTAAGGCCGACTCAAGTAAGGAGACTATCGTTGAGAGACTCTGGAGAGGTTTTCCCTTTCCCTGGCGAGCTTTGCGAGACGTGAAACCCATCCGAAGGAGACTGCGACGTCAGAACATTGGTTGTACTCTCTTTCGATTGTTATTTAATGAATGATTACGGTTATGGTTCCACTCTGTTTTCACTTATGTTAATAATGAGTTATATCCTTTCTGACTGATATATAGTTGCATATTCTGGATTTTATGCTTGTATTCGTGTTGTTTCTTGCATGTGCAGGTGTCCATCCACGGAGATCGTGGGAGGATCGTGATCTGCCGAGGCTGAGGAACGGGAATGCTCTCTTCTACGGATCATAGCATTGGATTCTAGGTAGGCCTCCATCTTTGGTCTTTTATTCGTAACTAGGAACTTGCGCTGTAACATTTGATGATTGTTGCTAGACCCCTGCTGGGCTAGTAGGGATCACCTCTGTCCACAGAGGGGATTTACGTCCTCAACAATTTGGCGACTCCGCTGGGGATACATTGTGTGAAATTTTCAATTGGGTCGTTTGTTGTGCAACTAGTACATTAGATAACATTGTATTAGATATCTGCATGACATATAAAAACATCATCACATGTAAAGAAAAATCCATCCAGAAATAGTCATATGTATATATATATATATATGTGTGTGTCGAAATGTTTGCACAGTGTGCATCACATAAGATCAAAAAATATACATAATCGTGTTAAGTACATCTGGAGACGATATGTCTCTCAAAAAATATGTGTGGTATAATAACTAAGAGATAATCCGCATGGTGCTCATGATAGCATGTAACTGCACGCACTAAGCGTCTCAGGATTCGGTGGATCCGACTTGGGACTCCCACCGTATGACGCTGGTACGCCATCCGTACGTCCGCCAGCCGAGCATAATCCGGGATCCCTCGGGCAATGCCCTCTAGATTCTGGATCAACTCCTCTCCTCCTGTGCCCTCTCCCTGAGGATCACGGGCGAGATGAGTCCTCCGTGAGATTGGAGACATTCCAGCTGGTCTCTCAGGTCCCACATCTGCATCCATATATAAAATGTGTTAGGACGAATGTGTATTAACAAAAAAAACATAAAACATAAAAATAAAAAACATGAGGTCTTACCCAACTCCTCTTCCCAGTCATCTCCTTCTGGAAATGGGAGATCTGGGTCTCCGGTGAAGTCAGTTCCTGAATATGGTCAGTCCTCCACAACGATCAACTGGTGTCGTAACCACCTAAAGAACTCCGGCCTCCAGGACATCTGTTGGATGCCTCCAGCTCTGGGCATTAGTGCTGCCCAGCGAGCCATTCTTGGCTCGCGTGGTATCGGATCTACTACTATGGCCCCTTGGCCCTGGAAGATTGGTAAGCGTTCCAGAATGAACGATACTAGGATGGAACCATAGCCAAACTGTTTCAGTTTAGCTTGTTTGCATTTTGTGAGCTGCCTTTTCATGTTTATTGTTACTGCTGTTGCCCAGTCGAACAGTAAGGGACTCATGCATTCTGAGGCCAGCAGGAGTTGGGCCTTTGTGGCCTCGTGCGGTGCCTGCGACCCTGCAGCCCGCGTGATGGTATGTAGGACAACTCTCAATGCCAGATTGGGGATAGTGTGGATATCCACCTTTTTGCTCCCTGATCCCATTTGTGCTCTTGGGCACACTCGTGCCATCACTTCTTCCATCTTCGCTGCATGGTCTACTTCCTAATCAAGACAGATCGAACCGCGAGACAATCCGGTGACAAATACACATCGGGAACTCTGTACCTCCAATACCGATCTCGTTAATCCGGAACACTTGCCTAGCTCATCCCGCCGTCTCATCAAATAATGGAGGAGTCACTTGTTTTCCGTAGACAGTGGGTGTAAGGAAGAACTTCTTTAGCCCACAGTTTCTGAGGGAATTCATGCAAGCCTCACTTTCTATGGCCTGTTCATCCTCTTCTCCATGCTCTCATTCTTTCCATTCAATCACCATTTTGCTTGATTTCTTGCATCCACATGGTCATAAACCCTTGATTAGATCTCTGGTAGGCTTCAAATTTCATTCAAATTGGTTAAAATCTCGAATTTTTAGGCGGAATTTTAGGTTCGGCTGCTGGCGTGGCTGTTTTGTGAACAGTCACGCCACGTGGCGCGAGCCCTTTGTATAAAAGAGCCCATTGGCGCGGGTCCGTGCCCAATACCCGCGCCAATGAGCGCGGCCCTAAAATTTCAAAGAGTGGCCATAGAGGACTGATACACAAGGGAAAACTATTAAAAAATGGATGGAAATGAAGAGCAGGGAAGCGCCTCTTACCTGTAGCAGACGAGAATCTGAATGGTCAACCGGATCTGTCGCAATCGCCGTCAGAAGTTTCCACTCCAAATGGACCACTGTTGCTTTTTACCAAGGTGAATAGTAAATGTAATTTTATTTTTACCATTTTGGCATATTTATAACTTTTTGACATAAAATGAGTTTTAAAAGGTTATTTTTATCAAATATTTTAATATGTTATGTCGAAAATGGGTTTTACGCTTACTTGGTATGTGCAGCAGCAGGTTTTTGCGACTTTAACGATGGAAACGAGTTGTATTCTATACTTTTTCGGACTCGGTAAATACACGAAAAAGTCACTTCGGAGTCATCTTTCAGCTCTTTTCTGACTCGCTAAACATGAAAAGATTGCCGAGGCCCTTGTCGTTTCGATCTCGTTAAAATGGACACGAATCGACATCTACCCAGTATACATTTACCCCTTTTTCGGGCTGGGATTGATTGATTATGAAAAAGGAATACCCTAGCCTATCGCGACTAGGAGGTTTTCTCGGATATTGTTTTCTACCTTTTCGGATCTGAGGAACTATGTATGAAAAGGGACCTATGGAGTTTACTTTTCTGCTGTCTTTTCAAACTCTCTAAACCTGAAAAGACACCGAGTTCTCCCTTTGTCAGACTCGTTAAACCTGATGACATCGGATCCAGTCAAAATGAAGTTCTCTGAGTTCCTCCTTCCTAGGACTCGTTAAATGCACTAGGATGGATTCGCCCGAAGGGCGGACTTATATTACAAGCATATGCTATCCCCTTCAAGCTTGTTATAAAAAATAATTGGGGTACTCGCCAGAAATGGTGGGGGAAAAATGGAACCATCATCGTTGTCATCGGCAGTATGTCGCTCTTGAACATGGCACTTGTCTGCATTCGTGTCGGGTTGGGGACATCTCATCTCGTTTCTTCACTTTGCCTCCGTGGGTTTGGATAATCCCTTTTGACCTCTCATCTACTCATTGCCTCGTCACCATGACCTCTGATCCGTTGATGTCAAATACTTCCAAGTCCACTGTCGTGCCGTTTATATGTTCAAGAGAAGTTGGCCTCTGCGAATATCAACCTTTCTCTGATTCTCATATGATCCTGATTCACAACAAAAACATCATGTTCCTCTGTCTCGTGTCGATGATGTGGGAAACATTATGGCCCACCTTCGATCAAGGTCACTTCCTGTCGACTTCAGCTCATTATCCAGGAAGTTGATCTAGAGGCTCCTTCATGGTACCTTGGAGCCTGCATGCCTCAATGGCAGGTTCGTCGCATTCGACGTGGGGTTTTCATCATTTGCCTCCGATCGAGTGATTCTGCGGGTGTTCGACGCCAACTCATTGATTCACACGCTGTAGATTGTACCTATAGTACCTTGAGGGCCATTGTCATTATTGGTGGTTCCTCTCGCGTCTGTTAACGGCTCTCATCATTGGCTGGTAATCAGACGATGTTCTTGCATGTTCGACTTCAGCTCACATATTCGCATGCTTGAACTTGTACTTTGTTTGGGTCGAGATGGAGCGCAAGACCCTGGATTGTGTCCGTTGTAATCCAGGCTGCGATTGTGGATTATTATCATTATGTACATGACTCACTGATTGGATGGCTGCGACCATACCTGAGTCTATTTGTTTGATCTTAGTTGGATGGCTGCGCCCATACCCTGGATCCGGATTATAGCATACTCTGTTTCGGATGGCTGCGTCCATACCATATATACATCATGTACTTGAGATATCAGTTGTATCTTTATGCGCAGGTTTTCCGACGGCGGGCCTTCAGTTGAACATGTTCTCGTAAAGCATTTCACCCCTCTCTCTCTCGAGCCTCATACTTTAGGGGGCATCTGTTACACAGTAATTTGTCACCGTCCCTACCATTCCCCGTCCCGCACAATGGAGGACCCATTTTGTGACCTGTGAACATTTTCATGCCTTGAAATCATCATCAATGCATTCCTCTAAGCATGAGCTTCAATTTCCCTAAAGACATCTCCTTGCAAAAAATCATGAAAACATCTCCTTTTGCATTGGCGCAGGCAGACAGTTCATCACTCGCGCCAGTGAGGAAAATCCTACAAAGAGGCCGAGCCAATTGGCAGTCTGTCCCAGAGCAGTAGTCGCACCAGCCAATTTAAGGAGTGTTTTTAAATAAAGATGGCAGAAGTTATGTTTCAACAAACTCAGAAACCATTGCCTATCTTGAGTTGGGAGGTTTGGCTGCGGGAGTTCCATGGAAGGGAAGTGGTTTGCCACCTCCCATGGAACCTTCCTTGTTGATAGGGCCAATCCCACAATAATAGGGATCCCAACTCCCTCCTTCCCCATCTATAAAAGCCTACTCAATTCCATTGCAAGCTAGTCTTGAAGTGCCTAAGCTTTGAATCTCAAAATTCCCAAGAGCCTTTGTGCTGTAAGAGCCCTCTTTCTTCCCTTAAGGCCGACTCAAGTAAGGAGACTATCGTCGAGAGACTTTGGAGAGGTTTTCCCTTTCCCTGGCGAGCTTTGCGAGACGTGAACGACTGGAGACCCATCTGAAGGAGACTACGACGTCAGAACATTGGTTGTACTCTCTTTCGATTGTTATTTAATGAATGATTACGGTTATGGTTCCACTCTATTTTCTCTTATGTTAATAATGAGTTATATCCTTTCTGACTGATATATAGTTGTGTATTCTAGATTTTATGCTTGTATTCGTGTTGTTTCTTTCATGTGCAGGTGTCCATCTACTGAGATCGTGGGAGGATCGTGATCTGCCGAGGCTGAGGAATGGGAACGCTCTCTTCTACGGATCATAACATTGGATTCCAGGTAGGCCTCCATCTTTGGTCTTTTATTCGTAACTAGGAACTTGCGCTATAACATTTGATGATTGTTGCTAGACCCCTGTTGGGCTAGTAGGGATCGCCTCTGTCCACAGAGGGGATTTACCTCCTCAACACCATGTTTACTATCCCAAACATCAAGAAGAGTTGAGTGAGGATGAATTCAAATCTGAAATAGAAGATAAAGAAAAACCTGTAGGATCTCTACCTTTATGTTGGGAGTCATTTGAGTTCATAAAAGCAAATTGGCCTCCTGAAAATCTATCAGAAAAAACTCATGAATTACATGCTAACTATACTCAACATCACAAAGAATTGATTCAAGATGAAAACAAGCAAGAAATGAAAGAGAACCCACAGGATCTTTCTAAAGGCATAAGTGATGATTCATCATCTCTCATAGGTGAAGCCCAAAAATACATTCATCCTTCAAATCATATTTCCCAAGAGAAGCAGGATTATTGTAGTTATAGCCGAAGAGAAATGAAAATGCCTTCCTTTTTAACTGAAGAGGAAATATATCAACTTATAAACATGCAGAAAACCTCTGAAACTTCATATAACCACAAATTTTCTGATCTGTCTCCTCTTAATCTTGCATACCATAAGTCAAAAAAAAGATTTGCAAATCAATTTGAAGAAAATCAATCTGATAGTCCAATATGCATGGTTGGTGACATTAATTGTAATGATGATTTTCCAAGGTTTTTTCCATGTGTTGATAATGATGATGATTTCCAAACAGAAGCTAACTTTGCAGAATACTCAGTTTTTGACTTTTGGGAGGAAGCTCGGTTTCATAAACTTGAGGAAAGTAACCAAACAAAACATAGCACCTATGACAGTGATGAGGAAAGCTCAGAAAATTTGGAAGAAAATGAAGGCTTGAAAATTGATGATCACAAGAAAGTTGCTGCTCTTCTTTCTCAAGAAAATTTGTTGCCAAAGAGTATCCATACCCATCAAAGTGATGAGCTTCACATAGTTTTCAGCCCGCTCTATCAAAGCACATCATCTTGGCAAGAGGACTACACTGTAATATATGATAAGTCTGACAGTTCAAGTAATCATGAGGGAAATGAAGAGTTTCTTTCCCAAGAAAGTCCCAAATATAGCCAAGTGGAAGAGAGAGTAGTCCTGAATAAAGCCTATATATCAAATCCTCTAGATCAGGTATTATTCCACGATCCATTTGTTGTTTTCCTTGAGAAATATGAAGGAATAGTGGGTTCTATCATGAACAGTTTGCTACAAAGTATGAGAAAAAACTTAAGCACTACTGTCCGAAAACAAGCCAACTAGAAATGGCCTTTTCATTACTTCAGCATCATGAAAGAACTAAACCAGAGTCACCCATGTAATCATCTACTTGACTGGTTACATTGGAAAACATAGTTCACCAAATAAATGTCTATTGTGTATAGATTAGATTAGGATAGATAGAAAACAGTGGAAAATAAGATCAGCCTTGTGAACATCTTTTCAGTTCTAGATTGTTTGATGAAAAAGTGAAAAAGCAGAAAATACAAAAAATAGTAAAAAGTAGGAAAAGAGGGTAGTTTCTAAAGAAATGGTACAAGCCCCATACCCAAAAAATAGTCATGCTGAAAGCGAGCAAGTCTAAATGCCACTACTAGTGCTCAAAAGATGTCTTGTTCAGTTATCTATCCTAATCATAATTGAACATGTTTTAAATTGATTGCTGATAAGTTAGTGAAAGAAATGATAGTCAAAATTGGGTAAACTTGACTTGTTAATATAAGTAGATTAGGAAAATATACTGGTTCCACATGCTCAAAACAGAACCAAAGAGGAAAACAGGGATGAAAAACAAACGATGTATCCTAGCCCTGATTTTTCTAAATCTCATTTCATGCAAAATAATATTTGTGTGTAGCTTGTATTTTCTGCCACAAATACATGACAAATCAGACTATCTAATCCTAATTTGGTCATTTTTCAATTTCATGTTCTAGTATAGTGAATAAAATCTTGTCAAACAACTTAATCTTGACAGTGGATCTAGCATAGGTATAGAATCAAAGGAGTTCATCAGTTTAATATGAACTCTTGGAAGACATAAGTGTAGCATTAGATACTTTCTATTTTGAAAAATATCATGTAAAAAGGTTGCTAGTCAAAATGCACCTAAAAAATAAAAATGTTAGGAAATAGAGCTAGGTAGGTAGAGATGTTTTTGAGGCTAATCATGCTATCAATTTTCAGAAATGGCATCAAGAAAGAATGAAATTTGCGCCAATGGATAAGGCACGGGTCTTCATAAGCCAAAGATCTGCAATTCTGGAGACCTCCTGAAAAGGAGCTGCCCTCCCTGTTATTACCTAAATCTACCTCAGGCTGAAGGAAGGCAGAATTCGGGGTAACATCATACCACACTCAGTCTGGTAGCTAGCCCTACCAGAACAGGAGAGGGCTATCTCTAGGTCAAACTCAGTAAAAATAATCAATAGGATCTGAGATCACTTGAAATGAATACTAATTTTAGACTAGGTATTTAAATAGGAGGGTTTGTTTTGATTTTTTGGGGGGTTTTGTTGGAGAAAAGGGAAAGGAAATTTTGGGCTTGGGGATGAGGCCAAATTCATGTAGAGTTCAAGTTGGGGCAGTGAAGGAAATGGATTTGATGTATTAGATTCAATGAATGGATAGAAAAGACTGCTGAGGAGCTGAAGAGGGCAAGAGGCTGCAAGGGTCCTCTTCAAACAGGTGAAAACATATAAAACTAAACAGAAGTTTAAGGCAGAGCACCAACAAACTAATGAATTCTACCTTAGTTACTCATTTGTTTAATTTCGGAAGTAAAGAGAAGGGAAATGGCATACATAAAACATTAATGAAACTCACAATTACATGGAGAAGAAGACCATCAAAACTCAGAGCCACAAGGATCCCAACAAGTGTTGCAAAACCCTGGTCTTTCCTTTGCCAAAAATGCTGAAATGAATATACAATGAGGTGCCAAACTATTCCCAAGAGTCCAACCCTGAAAATGAATCAGAAAATACATAATATAGACCAGCCTAACCCATTGCCATGCCTCTAGGGGTCAAGCTCACCCTTCTAGGAGCTGTTTCAACCAATTCTAAACTAGGAACTGAAATCTAGGCAATCAAACAACTTGCCTCTATATGGTAGGAAACAGATCCATTCACTCACATTTCACCTTTTAGTGAATGAATCTTCTAAAAAAAGTAAAAATATGCCAAAATTACATCATGAACATGAAATTACATCAAGATAGATTAAGAGTTACATCAAAAAGTAAAACTGGACAAAACTAGGCGAAATTCTGAGCCGTGGAGTGAAAAATAGGCCAAAATCCTCTATGTGCCACGCCCAAAATATCTATGCATAGCACAAGTTTGGAGCTTACTTTGAGGCACTTCCTAAATTCGAAATTGAGCTCATGATAGGTCATTGGAAAGCACTACCTGTCTACTTTCCAACCCAAGTCGAATTTCTGGATTTGGTGTCCATTTGCCCCTCCAAAACTTCAATCTCCCAAGACTGGTTCCTGTGTGTATAAAAGGTGGCAGAAAGGCCATTTTCAAGGTGTTTTTGACCCTTTAGGCCACCCAGAACTTGATGAATGCACAAATTTTCATAAAAAATCCAAAAATTTCAATTTTTCCTCCAGAAGATCTCCCAATCATAAGCGCGCGCAAGGTGGCGCTACGCGTAGGGCATGAAAACCTGTTTTGTGACCAAAAATTCAAAATTGACAAAATTTTCTCCAAATTCATTGAAATTAGGACCGAAAGTCCCTCATCAAGTATCATGCTCAGCCAAAGAAGATTCGGCCAAGATTTGGAGTCTATCCTCCCTTTTTCGACGTTTAGTGTCCTCCTGGTGCATGCAGTTTCAGTTGTAAATTCACTTTCTTGGTCATATGACGAATCTGTGTCCACCTCCATGGTGTTGCAAAGTGTAGGAAAAGTGTATGTTTGGTTTGTTGAAAATGAGAAATTAGGACCTGGTGTCTTTCTCTCCAAGTGCCAAATGTGTGCCAAAGGGAAATGAGGGACTGTGAGGAATATGGAACAATGGGGAAAAGTGGAGTTTGTTAAGTGAAATTAAGGTGTGCCAACAGTCCCTTGAATGTTTGGGGATTTGGGATTTAGGAATTTTTGAAAATGATATGGGAGAGGGAGAGTGATAGATAATGGTAGGTTTTAGGGATAGGGAAAGATGGGAACACGTGATATGAGTGGTTTTGGGATATTTCACCAATGAAATGGGAAGGAGAAAATGATGGGGTATGAAGTAGGATATAAGGGAATAGGAGGGGGGCTATAATGATGGTATGACGGTGATGGGAAAGGAAAGAACAATGTGGGAGAAATGAAGTATTTTGGCACCAAGATCAAACTTTAAAACTCAAATTTCAAACCCCAAGAAGCAATTTTAAACAAGGGAATAGGGTTTAAAATTATTGGCATCCCAACTCTCATATTCAACCATATAACCTCATCAAAAATGAGTTCATGGGCACTAAAACGATGACATGCACTTACTTGAGCGAAAGGACCGAGTCAATTGAAGTTTTTGGAAGCAACAATAAAAAAACTGTGTGTCTGCTCTGTGCCCCGCGCATAAAACCCAATGTGCCGCACTAGTTATATGTGCCACGCCAGTGAGAATTTACACAGTGTAATGCAGCCTTATGTGCCACGACTGGCTAGTGCGCTGCGCAGGTTGCCCAGTGCACCGCGCACCGGAAATTCACCACAGTTTCGCCCTACAAACACTAACTCCACTTCCTCCACGATTTCTTCGGCTTCTTTGATAACTTTGATGTGTAAATGGATTTTTTAAACAAAAAAATGTCTTATATATCATGGACCCTGATTTTTGATGTGAAAAACCCACTTTTGTAGTGTTTGAAACCTTTGACACTTCAATTTGAAACTCTGTTTTGTTTCCTTTGGCTTTGTGGACTGATGATGAATTCTCTTTGTCTGCTTTGCAGGGATGAATGGCATGGTGTTTGGCAAAGGCGACTAGGGCTGCGCTTGCACATCTTCACAACTGAGACACTTTGAAAATATACATGGCATTTATTACAAAGGACAAAATGACGATTTTCTTCAAAACAGGGTTTTGAAGAAAAGTCACGATCAAGAAATATAGTAATGAAATTTTGCGATGAAAACATATTTTGAACCTCCCTCATGTGCCTGCTGGCATTATTAAACATTTTGAACACTGAACCCTAGACCTAATGACTGAAAAACCCTAAAAACTCTTTACTAACTCAGAGATCAAACAGGACTGTAAATGACCTTAAAATTGATTTTGATGAACTTTGATAAATAAACCTGAGCTAGCAGATACAAGGCACGAGGGGTATGAGCGACAAAACCCTTCCGTAAGAAGATCGATGCTCCTAATGGAATGAAAATGACTGAAGTGAATGAGACGCCTGAAAAATGAAATGCAACGAAAGAGAATTTTGATCTCTAACGGAGGGATAAACAGACCGAATCTAACATTGGCTCCAATGGGGATCGTAGCTCCTAGGAGGTGCCAAGAACTACAGATCTTTGGGAGAGCAGAAAGTGCCTTCATCCATTGGGAAATGGAGTCAAAACACGAAACTGACATTATGCAGACTGACTCTGACTCAAGGCTAAAACTGAAAACCATAATAAAACCACACATAACCAAAACATAACTAACAAACTGGAAAGATGCTCATAATTGAGCTTATTCATCAAACCTACTCTAATTGTTCTTTTCACCACCCGATCAAGTGAAATGGAACAGCCAATGAAACCATGTAAGCATCCTGGCTACTATTTGATTTCTTCCCAAATTATTTCTGATGCGCAGGAAAAGGGAAGAATCGAAAGGCAACTCCCATGGAAACTCGGAATCAAGTTGACCGCTGATAAACCTGCAAAGCATGAATTGACTGGATGACTTCAAAAATACTGCGAAAGGATCTTCATAAACATAGCTATTGATTTCCACTAACACATTACTACTCTGGTCCTGGTAATCTTCATAGCTGGATATTAATATTCTCCTCACATCTGTGCTGTCTTTCTTTGGGGACAACAGCGAGCTATCAAAAGGATCCTGCAATTCGTGAATAAACAAACTCTGTTGCTGATTCCAAACAGAACAAAATTCTCCTTTATCACTCTCTTCATATAACTGCAAACATTGGTGTGAGCTTTGTAATGAAAAATATTTTAAACAAGACAATGAAGGTGACTTTTGAATAATATTATTATCAACATTATTTTTTTGGCACATGGTTAGGTAATGGAGGAGAAATTTTACAGCAAACATCATCCAACACATGAGCAATAGGATCATCAAAAACTTGAGAAGACTGCTGTGATGTATCCATTGAAACTGTATGACATCCTACTGGCTGTTCATCTTTTCCTTTAGAGAAATTTTGAAGATTCTGCTTTATGAACTGAAATTATTCGAATCAAAAGGGTACAGAATCCTCTTGCATCATTAAATCATGTTTTTCAGCTTCCACGCCTTCATATGTAATCTGACCTTCCATTGCATTTGGTGGCTGCAAATCTGGAGCTAGGGAGGGTTTTGTAACCAAAATGATTTCATCAGTCGTTTTAGGGGAATATTTCTCATTAACAACTTTCTCAAGAATTTCTCTATCTGTCTCATCCTCTACATTAACACTGAGAGATTGTTGATTTCCTACAAGTTGTTCATTTTAAGATTTACTATGCAATTTACCTTTCAAAAACTGGAATGATTCAAAACAGAATGGAACGGAGTCACCTTGTAGCATTTGATCATATGTGCTAGCTTCCAAGTTCTCATATGCAACTTGACAATCAATGGCATTTGGGTGCTGCAGATCTGGATATGAGAAATCTTGAACAAAGCTTTTATTGCCCTCAGGATGGTCCAAATCAAGACTTGTTAACAGTTTATTTTTGATTGCATGGAAATTGTCTCTGATGAACTGAAACGAGTCAAAAGAAAAAGGCAAAGATCCTTCACTTACTTCAAGATTTGTTGCACTTTCCTCATCATTGTCATAACTGATATGTATCGGTTGATCACTGTACTCGAGCTGCTGAAAGTGAACTTCCTCCTCGCACAAACTAGTTGTTGATTTGTCTGCAAGATTAGCTTCTGTTTGGAGAACATAATCATCATCATATTGATCAAACTGAGGGAAATCATCAGTATAAAACACATCATCAAGCATACATGTCATATCAACAACTCTCTCTTCTTCAAGATGATCTATAAAACAATCACTATGAAAACTGGGATAAGAAATAAAATGTTTTGGATCAGCAACTTGTTTTTCTTCAATCCTTGAGCCATGGGTTTGAGCATTATACTTATTCCTTGTGGTGTTCTTTTGCATCATCTCCTCTACTGCACTTACCAATAGGTCAATATTTTCCTCTAAAGATGTCGCTTTCTCCGGATCTATGTTTTTCATCTCTTCTTCCTTCAACCTTGCCCTTCGGATCAACAAATGAGCCTATACATTTATTGCACTATTCTGCATCTCCACAAGTGTTACAATATTCCTTTCTCTCAACTAAAACTCCATTTCCGGATCAAAGGCACCCGGGTAGTGCAAGAGAGCAGATCTAGGAGAAGGTCTTATATCAGCTGGCATCGAAAAATATACTTGGTTAAATCTGGCAGAAAATTGTTGTATTGTCTCCCCTGGCAGTCTTTTTAGCTGGTTATGCTCTTCTATAATCAAGAAAAGGTTTTTTCTGACCACCCACCTATCAAGGAAAACTTCGACGAACTGTTGGAAATCTGAGATGCTCGCATTAGGCAGGGCTTTAAACCAACTCTTGACTTTGGCTTGCAAAGAAAGAGTAAAAAGCCTAATACTAACATCTTCGTCATCAACTTCAAAAAGGTCTAGAAAAGTCTCAATATTCTGCACATGTTGCTCAGCGTTCACATTGTTACATTCACCATCAAATCTTGGTAGATATATGTCATAATTTTTAGGGAAAGCATGAGGAACAAAAGGTAAAACAAGAGGTTTATACCTATCTGGGACTATAAAAGGTGTAGGAATATATACAAGAGCTATGGGATCAGTTTTGTTTTCTTTACACTCATCACTCTGAAGAGAGTCATCATAAGATGTGGGAAAAGTAAGGAGGCCAGGATCAAAGGGAAACTCAGTATTTACACTCTTTCTTTTCAAGGTCAAGTGAAGATTTCGATCACCTTTATCATACAACAAATTCTGAAAAAATTTCAGGATAGCCTCAAGAACGACGAAGAAGTAATTTACAAGAAAGCAGACTAGATCCTAAATACCATTCCACTTTGGATACCTAAACTTAGTGTAAGATCCTTCCATTTTCTCAGAGAAAGAATTAGTCCTCCAGTGGAGTCTATACATTGAGTTGGAGTCACCGGGTGAATGATTTCAGCCTTCTTATGTCTGATCGTTGTCCACCATCAACAATTAGATCTGAACTTGATACATGTACTGGGGCAAGACAATCCACAATTCAAGTGTCACGTTCACAAGCTAGACCGGAGATTGACTGAAGCATCATTTATCTACTTTCGCTAATGCAAAGCAAGAGCATTTCGAAGGCTTCCTGGCATAACTTCAGGCTCCATCTGTAGCTTATAAAACAAATAACACCAACAAGAAAAAAATTTTCTCCCCATTATGGTTGCCACTATGTTATTACCTAAATCTACCTCAGGCCGAAGGAAGGCAGAATTCAGGGTAACATCATACCACGCTCAGTCTGGTAGCTAGCCCTACCAGAACGGGAGAGGGCTCTCTCCGGGTCAAACTCAGTAAAAATAATTAATAGGGTCTGAGATGACTTGAAATGAATACTGATTTTAGGCTAGGTATTTAAATAGGAGGATTTTTTTTTATTTTTTGGGGGGTTTTGTTGGAGAAAAGGGAAAGGCAATTTTGGGCTTGGGGATGAGGACAAATTCTTGCAGAGTTCAATTTGGGGCAGGGAAGGAAATGGATTTGATGTCTTAGATTCAATGAATGGATAGAAAAGACTGCTGAGGAGCTGAAGAGGGCAAGAGGCTGCAAGGGTACTCTTAAAACAAGTGAAAACATATAAAACTAAACAAAAGTTTAAGGCAGAGCACCAGCAAACTAATGAATTCTACCTTAGTTACTCATTTGTTTAATTTCGGAAGTAAAGAGAAGGGAAATGGAATACATAAAACATTAATGAAACTCACAATTACATGGAGAAGAACACCATCAAAACTCAGAGCCACAAATATCCCAACAATTGCTACAAAACCCTGGTCTTTCCTTTGCCAAAAATGCTGAAATGAATATACAATGAGGTGCCAAACTATTCCCAAGAGTCCAACCCTAAAAATGACTCAGAAAATACATAATATAGACCAGCCTAACCCATTCCCATGCCTCTAGGGGTCGAGCTCACCCTTCTAGGAGCTATTTCAACCAATTCTAAACTAGGAACTGAAATCTAGGCAATCAAACAACTTGCCTCTATATGGTAGGAAACTGATCCATTCACTCGCATTTCACCTTTTAGTGAATGAATCTTCTTGAAAAAGTAAAAATATGCCCAAATTACATCATTAACATGAAAGTACATCAATATATATCAAGAGTTACATCAAAAAGTAAAACTGGCCAAAACTAGGCGAAATTCTGGGCTGTGGAGTGAAAAATAGGCGAAAATCCTCTATGCACCGCGCCCAAAATATCTATGCGTAGCACAAGTTTGGAGCTCAATTGGAGGCACTTCCTGAAGTCCAAATTGAGCTCATGATAGCTCGTTGGAAAGCCCTACCTGTCTACTTTAAAACCCATGTGGAATTTCTGGATTTGGTGTCTATTTGTGCCTCCAAATCTTCAATCTCCCAAGATTGGTTCTTGTGTGTGTAAAAGGTGGCACAAATGCCATTTTCAAGGTGTTTTTGACCCTTTAGGCCACCCAGAACTTGATGAAATCCTTAGGCCATTCTTGAGCATGCATAATTTTCATAAAAAATCCAAAAATTTGAAGTTTTCCTCCAGAAGATCTCCCAATCATAAGTGCGCGCAAGGTGGCGCTACGCGTAGGGCAGGAAAACCTATTTTGTGACCAAAAATTCAAAATTGACAAAATTTTCCCCAAATTCCTTGAAATTTGGACTGGAAGTCCCTCATCAAGTATCATGCTCATCCAAAGAAGCTTCGGCCAAGATTTGGAGTCTATCCTCCCTTTTTCGACATTTAGTGTCCTCCTGGTACATGAAGTTTTAGTTGTAAATTCACTGTCTTGGTCATATGACGAATCTGTGTCCACCTCCATGGTGTTGCAAAGTGTATGAAAAGTGTATGTTTGGTTTGTTGAAAATGAGAAATTAGGACTTGGTGTCTTTGTCTCCAAGTGCCAAATGTGTGCCAAAGGGAAATTAGGGACTGTGAGGAATATGGAACAATGGGGAAAAGTGGAGTTTGTTAAGTGAAATTAAGGTGTGCCAATAGTCCCTTGACGATTTGGGGATTTGGGATTTAGGAATTTTTGCAAATGATATGGGAGATGGAGAGTGATAGAGAATGGTAGGTTTTAGGTATAGGGAAAGATGGGAACACGTGATATGATTGGTTTTGGGATATTTCACCAATGAAATGGGAAGGAGAAAATGATGGGGTATGATGTAGGATATAAGGGAATAGGAGGGGGGCTATAATGATGGTATGATGGTGATGGGAAAGGAAAGAAAAATGTGGGAGAAATGAAGTATTTTGGCACCAATATCAAACTTTAAAACTCAAATTTCAAACCCCAAGAAGCAATTTTAAACAAGGTAATAGGGTTGAAAATTATTGGCATCCCAACTCTCATATTCAACCATATAACCTCATCAAACACGAGTTCATGGGCACTAAAAGAATGACATGCACTTACTTGAGCGAAAGGACCGAGTCAATTGAAGTTTTTGGAAGCAATAATAAAAAATCTGTGTGTCTGCTCTGTGCGTCACGCACAAAACCTAGTGCATTGCGCGTGTTATATGCGCCATGCTAGTGAGAATTTACACAATGTAATGCGGCCTTATGCACCGCAACCGGCCAGTGCACCGCGCAGGTTTCCCATTGCACTGCGCACCGGAAATTCACCACAGTTTCGCCCTTCAAACACTAACTCCGCTTCCTCCACGATTTCTTCGGCTTCTTTGATAAATTTGATGTGTAAATGGATTTTTTAAACATCAAAATGTCATATATATCATGGAACCTGATTTTTGATGTGAAAAACACACTTTTGTAGTGTTTGAAACCTTTGACACTTCAATTTGAAACTCTGTTTTGTTTCCTTTGGCTTTGTGGACTGATGATGAATTCTCTTTGTTTGCTTTGCAGGGATGAATGGCATGGTGTTTGGCAAAGGCGACCAGGGATGTGCTTGCACATCTTCACAACTGAAACACTTTGAAAATATACATGGCATTTATTACAAAGGACCAAATGATGATTTTATTCAAAACAGGGTTTTGAAGAAAAGTCACGATCAAGCAATATAGTAATGAAATTTTGCGATGAAAACGTATTTTGAACCTCCCTCATGTGCCTGCTGGCATTATCAAACATTTTGAAGACTGAACCCTAGAACTAATGACTGAAAAACCCTAAAAACTCTTTTTTGACCCAGAGATCAAACGGGACTGTAAATGACCTTAAAATTGATTTTGATGAACTTTGATAAATAGACCTAAGCCAACAGATACAAGGCACGAGGGGTATGACCGAAAAAACCCTTCTGTCAAAATACCGATGCTCCTAATGGAATGCAAATGACTGAAGTGAATGAGACGCCTAAAAAATTAAATGCAACGAAAGAGAATTTTGATCTCTGACGGAGGGATAAACAGACCGACTCTAATATTGGCTCCAATGGGGATGGTAGCTCCTGGGAGGTTCCAAGAACTACAGATCTTTGGGAGAGCAGACAGTGCCTTCATCCATTGGGCAATGGAGTCAAAACACACAACTGACATTATGCAGACTGACTCTGACTCAAGGCTAAAACTGAAAACCATAATAAAACCACACATAACCAAAACATAACTGACAAACTGGAAAGATGCTCATAATTGAGATTATTCATCAAACCTACTCTAATTGTTCTTTTCGCCACCCGATCAAGTGAAATGGAATAGCTAATGCAACCATGTAAGTATCTTGCCTGCTATTTGATTTCTTCCCAAATGCTTTCTGATGCGCAGGAAAAGGGAAGAATCGAAAGGCAACTCCCATGGAAACTTGGAATCAATTTGACTGCTGATAAACCTGCAAAACATGAATTGACTGGATGACTTCAAAAATACTACGAAAGGATATTCATAAACATAGCTCTTGATTTCCACTAACACATTACTGCTCTGGTCCTGGTAATCTTCATAGTTGGATATTAAGATTCTCCTCACATCTGTGATGTCTTTCTTTGGGGACAGCAGCGAGCTGTCAAAAGGATCCTGCAATTCGTGAATAACCAAACTCTATTGCTGATTCCAAATAGAAAAAAAGTATCCTTTATCACTCTCCTCATATAACTTCAAACATTGGTGCGAGCTTTGTAATGAAAAATATGTTAAACAAGACAATGAAGGCGACTTTTGAATAAGATTATTATCAAAATTATTTTTCTGGCACATGGTTAGGTAATGGAGGAGAAATTTTACAGCAAACATCATCCAACACACGAGCAATAGGATCATCAAAAACTTGACAAGACTGTTGTGATGTATCCATTGAAACTATATGACATCCTACTGGCTGTTCATCTTTTCCTTTAGAGAAATTTTGAATATTCTTCTTTATGAACTGAAATGCTTCGAAAAAAAAGGGTACAGAATCCTCTTGCATCATTAAATCATGTTTTTCAGCTTCCATGCCTTCATCTGTAATCTGACCTTCCATTGCATTTGGTGGCTGCAAATCTGGAGCTAGGGAGGGTTTTGTATCCAAAATGATTTCATCAGTCATTTTAGGGGAAGATTTCTCATTAACAACTTGCTCAAGAATTTCGCTATCTGTCTCATCCTCTACATTAACACTGAGAGATTGTTGATTTCCTACAAGCTGCTCATTTTAAGATTTACTATGCAATTTACCTTTCAAAAACTGGAATGATTCAAAACAGAATGGAACAGAGTCACCTTGTATCATTTGATCATATGTGTCAGCTTCCAAGTTCTCATCTGAACTTGACAATAAATGGCATTTGGGTGCTACAGATCTGGATATGAGAAATCTTGAACAAAGCTTTTATTGTCCTCAGGATGGTCCAAATCAAGACTTTTTGACAGTTGATTTCTGATTGCATGGAAATTGTCTCTGATGAGCTGAAACGAGTCAAAAGAAAAAGGCAAAGATCCTTCACTTACTTCAAGATTTGCTGCACTTTCCTCATCATTGTCATAGCTGATATGTATCGGTTGATCACTGTACTCTGAAATTTCTTTGAAAGTGAACTTCTCTCTGTTCACAAACTAGTGGCAGTTTATGCAAATTAATACATTTGGAGAACATAATCATCATCATACTGATCAAAATGAGGCAAATCATCAGTATAAAACACATCATCAAGCATACATGTCATATCAACAGCTCTCTCTTCTTCAAGATGATCTATAAAACAATCACTATGACAACTGGAATAAGAAACAAAATGTTTTGGATCAGCTACTTGTTTTTCTTCAATCCTCGAGCCATGGGTTGGAGAATTATACTCATTCCTTATAGTGTTCTTTTGCATCATCTCTTCTACTGCACTTACCAAAAGGTCAAGCTTTTCCTCTAAAGATGTCGCTTTCTCCGATCTATGTTTTTCATCTCTTCTTCATTCAACCTTGCCCTTCGTATAAGCAAATGAGCCTCTACATTTACTGCATTGTTTTGCATCTCCACAAGTGTTGCAATATTCCTTTCTCTCAACTGAAACTCCATTTCTGGATCAAAGGCACCTGGGTAGTGCAAGAGATCAGATCTAGGATAAGGTCTTATATCAACTGGCATCGAAAAATATACTTGGTTAAATCTGGCAAAAAACTGTTGTACTATCTCCCCTGGCAGTCTTTTCAGCTGGTTATACTCTTCTATAATCAAGAAAAGGTTCTGTCTGACCACCCACCTGTCGAGGAAAACTTCGATGAACTGCTGGAAATCTGAGATGCTCGCATCAAGCAGGGCTTTAAACCAACTCTTGACTTTGGCTGGCAAAGAAAGAGCAAAAAGCCTAGTACTAACATCTTCGTCATTAACTTCAAAAAGGTCTAGAAAAGTCTCAATATTATGCACATGTTGCTCAGCGTTCACATTGTTACATTCACTGTCAAATCTTGGTAGATATAGGTCATAATTTTTAGGGAAAGCATGAAGAACAAAAGGTAAAACAAGAGGTTTATACGTATCTGGGACTATAAAAGGTGTAGGAATATATACAAGATCTACAGGATCAATTTTGTTTTCTTTACATTCATCACTTTGAAGAGAGTCATCATAAGATGTGAGAAAAGTAAGGAGGCCAGGATCAAAGGGAAACTCAGTATTTACACTCTTTCTTTCCAAGTTCAAGTGAAGATTTCGATCACCTTTATCATACAACAAATTTTGAAAAACTTTCAGGATAGCTTCAAGAATGAAGAAGAAGTAATTTACAAGAAAGTAGACTAGATCCTGAATACCATTCCACTTTGGATACCTGAACTTAGTGTAAGATCCTTCCATTTTCTCAGAGAAAGAAATAGTCCTCCATTGGAGTCTATACATTGAGTTGGAGTCACCAGGTGAATGATTTCAGCCTTCTTATGTCTGATCATTGTCCACCATCAACAATCAGATCTGAACTTGATACATGTACTGGGGCAAGAAAATCCACAAGTCAAGTGTCATGTTCACAAGCTAGACCGGAGATTGACTGAAGCAACGTTTATCTACTTTCGCTAATGCAAAGCAAGAGCGTTTCGAAGGAAAGAGTTCAAGTTGGGGCAGGGAAGGCAATGGATTTGATTTCTTAGATTCAATGAATGGATAGAAAAGACTGCTGAGGAGCTAAAGAGGGAAACAGGCTGCAAGGGTACTCTTCAAACAGGTGAAAACATATAAAACTAAACAAAAGTTTAAGGCAGAGCACCAGCAAACTAATGAATTCTACGTTAGTTACTCATTTGTTTAATTTTGGAAGTAAAGAGAAGGGAAATGGCATACATAAAACATTAATGAAACTCAAAATTACATGGAGAATAACACCATCAAAACTCAGAGCCACAAAGATCCCAACAAGTGCTGCAAAACCCTAGTCTTTCCTTTGCCAAAAATGCTGAAATGAATATACAATGAGGTGCCAAACTATTCCCAAGAGTCCAAACCTAAAAATGACTCAGAAAATACATAATATAGACCATCCTAACCCATTCCCATGCCTCTAGGGGTTGAGCTCACCCTTCTAGGAGCTGTTTCAACTAATTCTAAACTAGGAACTAAAATCTAGGCAATCAAACAACTTGCCTCTATATGGTAGGAAACTGATCCATTCACTCACATTTCACCTTTTAGTGAATGAATCTTCTAGAACAAGTAAAAATATGCCCAAATTACATCATGAACATGAAATTACATCAATATATATCAAGAGTTACATCAAAAATTAAAATTGGCCAAAACTAGGCGAAATTCTGAGCTATGGAGTGAAAAATAGGCCAAAATCCTCTATGCGCCGCGCCCAAAATCTCTATGCATAACACAAGTTTGGAGCTGATTTTGAGGCACTTCCGGAAGTCCAAATTGAGCTCATGATAGCTCTTTGGAAGGCCTGACTGTCTACTTTCCAACCAAAGTGGAATTTCTGGATTTGGTGTCCATTTGCCCCTCCAAAACTTCAATCTCCCAAGACTGGTTCCTGTGTGTGTAAAAGGTGGCAGAAAGGCCATTTTCAAGGTGTTTTTGACCCTTTAGGCCACCCAGAACTTGATGAAATCCTTAGGCCATTCCCAACCATGCACAAATTTTCATAGAAAATCCAGAAATTTCAAGTTTTCCCCCAGAAGATCTCCCAATCATAAGCGCGCACAAGGTGGCACTACGCGTAGGGCAGGAAAACCTGTTTTGTGACCAAAAATTCAAAATTGACAAAATTTTCCCCAAATTCCTTGAAATTTGGACTGAAAATTCCTCATCAAGTATCATGCTCAGCCAAAGAAGCTTCGGCCAAGATTTGGAGTCTATCCTCCCTTTTTAGACGTTTAGTGTCCTGGTGCATGCAGTTTCAGTTGTAAATTCACTGTCTTGGTCATATGAAGAATATTTGTCCACCTCCATGGTGTTGCAAAGTGTATGAAAAGTGTATGTTTGGTTTGTTGAAAATGAGAAATTAGGACTTGGTGTCTTTTTCTCCAAGTGCCAAATGTACGCCAAAGGGAAATGAGGGACTGTGAGGAATATGGATCAATGGGGAAAAGTGGAGTTTGTTAAGTGAAATTAAGGTGTGCCAACAGTCCCTTGACTGTTTGGGGATTTTGGATTTAGGAATTTTTGCAAATGATATGGGAGAGGGAGAGTGATAGAGAATGGTATGTTTTAGGGATAGGGAAAGATGGGAACATGTGATATGAGTGGTTTTTGGATATTTCACCAATGAAATGGGAAGTAGAAAATGATGGGGTACGATGTAGGATATAAGGGAATAGGAGGGGGGCTATAATGATGGTATGATGGTGATGGGAAAGGAAAGAACAATGTGGGAGAAATGAAGTATTTTGGCACCAAGATCAAACTTTAAAACTCAAATTTCAAATGCTAAGAAGCAATTTTAAACAAGGGAATAGAGTTTAAAATTATTGGCATCCCAACTCTCATATTCAACCATATAACCTCATCAAACACAAGTTCATGGGCACTAAAAGGATGGCATGCACTTACTTGAGCGAAAGGACCGAGTCAATTGAAGTTTCTGGAAGCAACAATAAAAAATCTGTGTCTGCTCTGTGCGCCGTGCACAAAACCCAATGCGTCGGGCACATTATATGCGTCATGCCAGTGAGAATTTACACAGTGTAATGCGGCCTTATGCGCTACGACTGGCCAGTGCGCCACGTAGGTTTCCCAGTGCGCCGCACACCAGAAATTCACCACAGTTTCGCCCTTAAAACACTAACTCCGCTTCCTCCACGATTTCTTCGGCTTCTTTGATAACTTTGATGTGTAAATGGATTTTTTAAACATAAAAATGTCTTATATATCATGGACCCTAATTTTTGATGTGAAAAACCCACTTTTGTAGTGTTAGAAACCTTTGACACTTCAATTTGAAACTCTGTTTTGTTTCCTTTGGCTTTGTGGACTGATGATTAATTCTCTTTGTCTGATTTGTAGGGATGAATGGCATGGTGTTTGGGAAAGGCGACCAGGGCTCCACCTACACATCTTCACAACTGAAACACTTTGAAAATATACATGGAATTTATTACAAAGGACAAAATGACGATTTTCTTCAAAACAAGGTTTTGAAGAAACGTCACGATCAAGCAATATAGTAATGAAATTTTGTGATGAAAATGTATTTTGAACGTCCCTCATGTGCCTGCTAGCATTATTAAACATTTTGAAGACTGAACCCTAGACCTAATGACTGAAAAACCCTAAAAACTCTTTGCTGACCCAGAGATCAAACAGGATTGTAAATGACCGTAAAATTTATTTTGATGAACTTTGATAAACAGACCTAAGCCAGCAGATACAAAACATGAGGGGTATGAGCAAGAAAACCCTTCCATCAGAAGACCGATGCTCCTAATGGAATGCAAATGACTGAAGTGAATGAGACGCCTGAAAAATGAAATGCAACGAAAGAGAATTTTGATCTCTGATGGAGGGATAAATAGATTGACTCTAACACTCCCCAAATGGAGCCACTGTTAGTCATCAGTATTTTTCACCTGTTGTTGATGACTAGATTCCTAGCTAATTTTTCTAGAAGCTGATCTCCATATGTCAATTTGTCATCTAGAAAACACCCAAACAAATTTTTTCTTTCCTAGCCCTTCCTGTCAGCCTATGATCAGAGTAATCTTCAGTTTTCAAATTCATGTCTTGTTTCAGCAAAATATCCCTGTCTATAGTTGTCTTGGTCTTGCTTATCTACTATCATTTTCCCCTTGGTTCTCATGAAACTCACTGTCCAATATTTGACAAAGTGTCTCCCTTCCTATCCTTGATCTTCTTGTCAAACACAATCAGAGTCAATGAAAGTTTCCCCTAAGTTAGGTAGTGGCGCTTTAGAGAATCCCTTCCTCGACAAAAATAACCTAAGCCTAAATTCTTTGTTCAATACCAACCAACCTGAATTAGCGCTTAATCTGAATAAAACAAACCTTGATATACCCCTAGGTCGCGCCACTAAGAGGTCTTGTTGTCTCAGTCTGGAATAAATTCTACAAAGATCTAATACAGAAAGAGATGGGCATGTGCACAGTCTAAAAGAATATGCTTAAGATTGGGCAAAATGTCCATAAGACACCAAAGGAACTTTCAAACGTTCAAAGTCATATTTTTGCATCTCTGCAAGGTGCGAATTGGATGACAAGCAGTAGCCAGACAAGAGCAGGGAGACAAGTCCAAATAAGTCTCTCATGTTGAAAAAATTTTCCATCAACAAGTGGAGACCTGCAATGAAAAGAAATCAGGAGTACATTGTTTCAAAATCCAAACTGATATAAGGTTGATATGCAGTGTTTCAGTGTGTCTTTCAGAGGTAATGCTGCATAAGTTTTCCCTAGGATATCATCATAGTACATAATAAGATAGCTACTTCTTATGCTGCCTCAAGCCTGGAATAAGAACACTAGTCAAAGAGAAAATCTAATGTACCTCCGCAAACACATTAAAAAAAAAGGTTAGTAAATGGTGACTAGCAAGAAAATAAACTACAAATACATGTCATGTGGTTTCTAGTTTAAAAGGTTCACAAAGATATTTGACAAAGGATACGTATCTCAAAATATGCCTCATATAGCAGATTGTCAAAATTTCACTTTATTACCTATTCTGATATACCAAGCAGAGACATGTGTGGCAAAGAAAGATGACATAGTTTGGGAAATAGATGTAATGTCATGACTGTGAAACCTCCTCTAATAGAGAGCAGATGGTTTAGGAACATAGATGTAACCTCATTTAAAGAAGCAGGGGGTCGGGGCGTTTTAAGTGATCTCAGAGCTTTTGTAGGCCACCTCTTTCCAAGGGATAAGACAAAAAATGCATCAGTAGGTTCGGATTATGTTTAAGAAAGTTTTCAATTGGAAAGTCAAAGTTGAAAATCAGTAGGAACAATTGAAATTTTATAAGCTGAATTCTGGTATTACATCATAAGCAGAGTAGTGATATTATAGTATTGAAGAAACCTCTTATTCCTGTCTATAAAGACCTCCACCAGCAGATAATAAGAGAAGGCCTCATGATAGGTCTAAAGGGTCATTGAAAAGAGCTGCAACCGTATTTTTTGTGATGATTTCCCTTATTGACTAAATCAAGAAAAAAAGGCACAACTACTCCTTGAAATGATCTATTCAAATTGCAGAAGCTGTAGTTATGCCATGCATGTAAAACATGGTTCAAGGTGGTTTCCCCCGTAATGAAAAAGCAAGAGCAGTGGGTTTTTGATGGCTGGATTTCATCTTGGCAGTGTTATGAGCTCACTTTTTTCACCCATTATAATGGCATCGATAGGAGTCTTTTGTCTTTTCATTATCTTTGGAATCTGTGGTTTCCTTTGGCTTTTAGTATGGCTAACAGAAATATCTAGAAGTCCTCAAAATCATCCTCAAAAACTTGGGTCAGAGCTTCTGTACATTCTATATGGAGATGAAAATTCCATAAAAGTTGGCACACATAAGCCCTTTGCAGAGTTTTGATAAATATTGACTGGAGAGAATTTTACAGCTCTTGCTGTCAGGTCTATTTCACTGAAAAGTACAAATTGAAGATGAAGCTGATCCAAATTATTGTTCTAGAGCAAGAGTTAATAAAAAATATGCAAGCATTGATCTGGAACAAGACTTTTCAGAACCAGATCCAGATGATAGAGAAATTCATGATGGTGTTGACAAGCTAAAATAAGGATAAAAATGATAATCTCCTTGGTGAAAAATTAGAGGATATGCCTATGAAAGGACCCTCATCACTTTAAAAGCAAGGGGTTTTTCATTACACTTCAAAGACTGTAATGGAAAATGTTATTAAACCCTTTCATCATAAACATAAGGCCTCAAGAAATTATCATGGCATGACTTCATTCAAGACCGAGTAGAAAATCAAGACAGATTGTTAAAAATCCTCATTACTTCATGAAGCAATCAATTTACCCTATGATTGATTGAAAGGTTGCAAGGTTGTCTTGATAATGGACTCCTATATAAACAACAATCCAAGTCTGTAAGATTTAGCACTCCTTTCATTCCATACAAGACAGAGTTCTTAGAAGACACATGACAATTATCAAACATAGGCCTCCTTCATAAATAAGTAGAGGGCCCACCATTGTTAAAGGATGAAGATCATTTATTTCAGGATGGCAGGGATTTCAAAAAAGATTGCTGTAAAAAATGGAAAATGAGTGAAATTTCACTATTTTTAGGCCTCATTCACTGAGTAACAAAGGGAAAACTATCCAAGGTTTTCACCATATAAATCACCTCATGCAAATAGTTAAAAGGATGCTCGAACAAGTTTTATGTTCATATCAAAGGATCCTCATCAGCAGATAAAGAGAAAGGCCCCATGATAGTTTTGAAAGGTCTTTTGAAAGGGCTGCAAACAGTGTCTGTGTAAATCTCCCTTGAAAATGGTGTATGTGTAAATCTCCCTTGCAAACAGTGTCTGTGTAAGAATTTTAGGACATTTTCACTTCTTAAAAAAGGAACAAAGTCTTGGTGGATACAAGCATGTATGTCTTTAGGCACTTTAAAACAGAGGGCTGATTCTTGGGTTACAACTTCTATGAATATGCTCATTCATGAGAATTAAAAGGTGACCAATTTTGGTAAACAAGAAGAAGATCAAATTAGGTGATAAGACCTTCCTTCACTCCATCAACAAATAGATTTGCATATATATTTTCAAGAAAGCTGCAGCAGTGGTGTCTTTATAAGCCTCTTTCAAAAGATATACTAGGTCACCGTTTTGGAAAAGTCCCTTATAGTCTATCTAAAATCTCCTCCAAAAGGATAGGAAAATATCCTAACTAACAGTAAAGAGCAGAAGACTTGTGTTGATAGATGAAATTTGTCGAGGAATAGAAATACAAAGGGAACATGCATTTCTGCAAGCATGATAGAGGAACTTGATTCCATTGGTTGCATGGGCATCATATCTACTCATTTGCATGGCCTCTTAGATGTGTCACTGAATGTAAGAGATTTTTTTTTATATAAAGAAATGGGCATTGAAAAAATTTATGGGCAGACCAAACCAACATGGAAACTAATAGATGGGGATCGTAGAGAAAATCTTGCATTTGAAGCAGCTCAAGAAATGGTAAGACAGAGGTTAAGGAGCGCCCAAGCAATTTGTTTCAAAATGTGTTTCTGACAAAAAAGAGATGAAATTGACAAAAGTGAGAGAGGTTTTTGTCCCTCATAGGTTCACGAAGAAAAAACTTATTCAGTTTATACACAGGTATCATGGTTTGTGAGAAATGTAAAAACTACAGATGTCATGAGAGGATTTTTGCACCAAGATTCACCATTTTAACCAGTGTTGGGAAAGTCAACTTTTTAACAATCAAATGGATACCAAATGAAAATACTCAAGCATATTTTTAAGTTAGACTTCCATATATTTCCCACGAGCCATCTCGGGCCAAATTCCGACAAGATGAAGGCATCCAAAAGTAGCCTGCAAACAACACTATGTATTTCTGCACCAGCATTCACCATTTTTGACCAGTGTTGGGACAATAAATTTTTTAACAACCAAATGGACACCAAATGAAACAAATCAAGAATATTTGGAAGGTATACTTCCATGTATTTCTAACGATCCACCTCGGACCAATTTCCGACACCGGGAAGGCATCCAAAAGTGGCCTGCAAACAACACTATGCATTTATGCACCAGAATTCACTAGTTTTGACCAGTGTTGGGAAAATCAAATTTTTAAGAAAAAAATGGACACCAAATGAAAAAAATCAAGCATATTTCGAAATTCTACTACCATAGCTTTCCAACGAGCCATCTCGCGGCCAATTATGACACCGGGAAGGCCTCCAAAACAAGCTGCAAAAGTGCGTGGCAAGTTTGAAAAATTGCGTGGCGCGCATGTAGGTATTAACAGTGTATTTTTCTGAAGTGCACGACGTGCCTGAGTTTTTGCATGGTGCACTTGTGCAACACCCAGTGATTAAAAGGATGCAATGGTGATTTTGTTCTGGATCTGACAGAGAAGAATTGCACCAAGAAAATTCAAGTAAAACATCATGTGCAGATTGTTGAAATAACAGCAACAAGTTTTAATTCTTATATTTTGCAACAAATTCCAGGCCTTTCTCATTACTTTCCACATTATGTTCGGGGTGTCATTCAAAGAGCCAATACAAGTCTCGATGTTTCAGTCCATACTCCACCACAAAATGAAGTGCATTCTTCAGATGCAGCAGGGTTATTGACTTCTGGAACAACATGGGCTATTGCTCTAGCTATTGGGGTTCCATTAGGAGGAGAATGGCTGATGGAAGCCTTGGTGTATAAGATATTTTCTAGCATCCTTCTAGATCTCATATATCGGTATTCTCAACATGGAAAAGTAATAAATAGATTCTAGTCCCAGGTTGAAGGTTACAAGGGGTTACAAAGATCATTATGGAGAACAGTGTAAAATCTGTAATGAAAGGGACAACTGGAGATCTGAAATCAGCTATGGATCTTTGTCTTCATCTGGTGAGGAGAGGTCATGGATTAGTTTGGGACTTATGTACTACTCTTGAAAGAAGACCTGACCTTAAAAAAATTGAATTTGTGGTCTCAAAAAGCATTTCTTGTTTCTGCTCTTATTCACTATGATGATGAAGTAGTTGGTGAGTTGCTACATGTATGAATAGAGTTTGATTTGGCAGATCAATGTGAGAACTTAGGGAACCCTCAGAGATAAAGAACCAACTTTATTCTAATAAAATGGCCATTGACTATTTCTCTTCACATGAAAACCATAGAAGAACTTAAAGGATTCGAGTAAAAGCAGAGGATGAGGTCCTATTGACACCCCTGAAATGGAACATGAAAAGGAGCTAGGTTTCAAAATATTTCGAAGGATTCTCTTTGTCACACAATTATTTTCATAAGATAAAAGGGTCTTTATGAGTTTCAAAGAAGTACAGTTCTGAAAGTAGTCTCTAAAAGAAAAAAATATCAGTTTGATTAAAATGTCTTGATCAATTTGAAGGAGCATTTGAAAAAAAGTGTTTTAAACCAGTCCCTTTGTTTTTTAAACCACAAAGAAAGCAGTGATTAAAATATGGACAGTCATAATTTCAAATTGAAGGTGTGAAATACATAAAACAATGGTGTTGAAAGCAATCTATTTAAAATATTAGAGAAGAAGCAGTGTTTAGAAGATGAAGATTTTTGTTAGTTGAAAAGAGTCTTTTAAAACATGGTTTTCAAAAGTACCATGGTCATCTTAAAAGGAGAGAGACAGTGATTAAAGGATAAGGCTTTCTAGAAAATTGAAGGAAGTCTTTTGTGTTATGAAGAATTAAAGGTTTTCCAGTCTCCAAAATCAGACAAAACAGAGTGTGTGCAAAAGGTTTTTAAATAAATTTGAAGGAGTCTTTGAAAGCAATGATTTCAAAGAGTACCTTGTCCATCAAAACCACAAAGAAGCAGCGATCTCACAAAAGCAAGATGGAAATTGGGAGAAGGAGTTCTATAAATTGAAAGGGGTTTTTTTCACCTTTAAGAACAGAGATTTCAAAAGGGGGAGTGTTTGAGGAAAAGGGTTTTTTGTACCAAAACAAAGGGAGACTTCGTTTCAAAAAAACACAAACATATTTTGTTAAAAACCTTTGTTCAAAACACAGTGATGAAAAGTAATTTTGTTTTCATTTTGACAAATACTTATTTACTAACATCAAAGAAAAAAATTGATTTTCAAGGAGTAAAAGATGTCTTGATTGAAGATTTTTTCCAATGATCATTTCAAAAGTTGGTCTTGGTAAGTTAGTGAAGAGTATTAGAAGCAACGGGCGCTACAAAAAGCCAAATTAGTTTTCCCAAAGGAATTTGAAGGGTGCACAAGAAAAACTCAAAATCGCCCAAAGAGGGCGCCCGGTAAGAAAAAAGGAGAAAGACACCTCTAGACTTGAAATTTTGGTGCGAGCTTCTAGAAATGTTTCTAGAAAGCCTTGACAGTCTTGCTCACCAAAATTGAGAAAATTTTGACATGTTCTTGTTTTTCAACATTTTTGGGCCTAATTGCATAAAATCATGGGCACCACCATTTTGGTTTGGAGCATCCTCAAAGGATGAAAATGGTATCATTGGATGCCATAATTTTAGGGGCATATAATTAGTGAGTTTTAGATCATTTGAAGATGATTTTCTCCCCCAAAATGGCGAAAAACACTCGCTTTTTCTACACTCTACCTCGTTTATCAGCAAGGCCTATTTCTTGGGTTTTTACACACAGGTAAGTTTTTGGAGGACTTCCATTGGTCAGTGTGGATAAAAATAAACATTTTCTGAAAATAGACACTCATATATTTCTAACGAGCCATCACGGGCCTTGTTTCAAGATCGGGAAGGCATACAAAAGTTTTTGGCAAGTCAAAGGACTTTCTGCTGATATATTTCTTGAGTATTTTTGTAAAAAATGAACCTTTAAAAAGGTACTTTTCCTCATATGCGTTTAGCTATTTTTTTACATGATTAGTTATGAAAAGTCAATATATTTCCCTTTTTTAACATTTTTGAGATATTTTATTAGATATTTTGTGCCTTGGGCTTTGCAAAGCTTCAAGGAAAAAATCAGATATTTTGGATAGGCCAATGAGATTGCAAGTTGAATTAAGAGTTTTTCCTCACTTTGGCATATATATTCCAAAGGATTTCATTGTAAAGAAGGCCGAAATTGATGAATAGAAGAAATATATGGTTATACAAGCTTGGAAGAAACACTTGTCTCATGTTTTTGGATACTTTCTTGGATTTTTTTGGATGATGAAAGATGACTGTTGTTGGATTCCATGACTTCGTAGAATGGTATAGTGTCTCTCTCTGTTTTGTTTCTTAGTTTTCATTCATAATTTTATGCTCTTGCTTGCTATAGGACAGTAGAGAATATATTTGATCCATGCCCTTGGAGGCACCTCAAATTTCCTGTTTCTTTATAGCTTCTATGTTTTCTTCCTTATTAGTCATGTCAAAGAATCCTTGATTTCTCTTTGATAACTGAAGAATATTGTTTGCTTGTTTCATTTATGGTTTTATGCATGCTAAGTATGATTCACGGTATGCCCTACTTACTCATGGCTAGTCATAGCTCCACCTCTGAAACTTTTCTTTGATTGTTTGATTGTCATTTGTTGAACCAAGGAGGTCTCGTCCTAATCTTTCCCTTTGCCTAAAACTATGTGATCTTGCTTCAAAGTGCCCAATAACTTGAAATAATATGCTTAGGCATTCCTTCATAGTGATTTAAGTTGTTTGTTTGTCTTAAATGTATTTCCCCAAAGTCTGATTGCCATTTCCTAAAGTTAGAGAGTCATATATCTCTATGCATGGCTTGAATGTTTATTTCTATGCATTGATCAGTTTACAGTTACATTTCTCATGATTAATGGTTTTCCCTACCATGTTTATGTCAGCTATTAAACTATTTATGTTTGAAATCCTTTGTTCTTCACAATTTTAATGTCCATCTCACTCCATTTTACCCAAAAATCCATTTTACCTCGCTCAAATCGGCCCTCCAACAACCTTGTATCACCATCTGACAACTTTCTTGACCTTTTCGACCCCATAGCCCAGTTGATCTGACATCCTTTTACCTATCTTAGTCTTCGATCAGTTCATCTCTCACAACCTAAAAACCAAAACCAAAACCTACTTCATAACTAGCCTAAAATAAAGAACAGAATAAGAAAACACATAGATATCCCTTACACAAATAGAGAGAGCCCTCTCTGAGTCTAGGAAGGCTAGGTCCTTGGGCTCCAAAGACTGGTTTGATGTTACACTGTCATTTGGCTTGCCAATCAGCCAAATCACGGGACCCTAACAACGAGGAAGGAAAAATCATATTGGAACCTAGAGAAATCATGGAAAAAAGAACTCAAAATCTAAGAAATCGATCAATTTCATAGTATCTCATCAAGTGGAAGATACAGTTGATCTATATTTCCTTCTATTTTGTGTGTTGGTTTCATAATAGTTTGGAAGTCACCATTGTAGCTAAGAAAGATGTTAATCACCATATCAGTTCTCCTGTGCGTTGATGCTCAACTGCATCAAGAGAACTTATGTCAATCAAGGTTGGTATAAGGAGGTTGTGATAATTTATTTTAGTCCTTCATTAATCCACATTCCTTGGGGATTTCATCGCCTAAATCATATTTACTTTCAGGAGGTAACTTCGTTGTTGGTTTCCTTATTGCATCTCTCAAGGAATTTTATAGTGTTTATTATTTTACCTAAGTCTAATTAGACACGGAGGTGTCTTAATTAATTAATTAATCAAAAATAAATATTCATTGTGTCTAAGTAAATTATCTATTGATACGATGATTGTGTAACCTCCCTCCCAAAGAGGAGGGTACACCACCTAAAATATGTAGGATAAATCCATCACCATAGGGATTATATCAAATTTAACTTGGGAGAGCTATATTTATGTTATATGGGGAAGATTAGGTCATTCTTAAAGTAGTACATGAAATTATCCAACCACATGTCAACCCACCTTTAACTAATCCTCTTGATCCTGTAATAATATAAGTGACTGTATGATTTTCTTAACGTTTTTCCTTAATCTCCCTTGAAATGTATAGTGAGAGTGGTGCTTCCACGATGGGAGATATAGGGCCTTTCATCACCATCTATGTTGTATTTTGACCTGTGATGTCTTCATTTCCATCGATACTATGATAAGGTTCACTTTCATTGTCTCAACAATGTCTCTTTCATCACTTTAGGGCATACTACCAGTTTCTTCTACAACTCCAAGTAGTTTCCAAAGCCTATTTGTATCCCTACCACCTATCAAATTTTAATTCAACACAAGGTAAAGCTAGATTCTGCTTATGGTGGTTGGGTGGTTCCCATCTAGTTCTTCTATCCCTTTAGTTATGATATCTATCCCAGACAAACTTATTCAGTGGATATTCTAAAGGGGTCTACAACTATTCCTAGACGTATATGGGTAGTAATGTTTCCTGAGGTACATGTAATCCCTCATGTAGTTCTACATTAGGAGTAACACCCTTCTCTATAGGTCTAAATTCATTTTGAGGGACTAACTTATTTAAGGAAAATTCTTAGATTCCTCCCTCTTTTGGTGTTGATTCCAGACTAGGATTTCATCCATCTAGTGGCAAGTATAATACCATTAGAAACCATGCTTTTGGGATTTCATTTATTGCTGGGAAAACACCCTTAGGATCAATAATCCTTTCACTATGAAAATTGGTTCAAGGGTTCAATATTCTATGCCTAACAATCCCTTCGGTCATTATCCTCCTTCTGGAAACTATGCTATAGGGGGATTGTAAGGTCAATTCAGGGCTCCATCAAACCCATTAAATCAACATCAACTTCCTTTTATAGAATCAACTGATTCTATATACTTGGGTAAACTCACCAATGAGATATCTAGAAATATTGGGTATCTGCCATCCCATATGCGTTGCTAGAGATATAACTGACTGAATAGAAGTCTATCTAGAAATTGGGGTGAAGGTATTCTCATAGTCTATCCCTTCCTTCTATGCATACCCCTTTTCCATGAACCTAGCCTTGTACTTGTCCAGGCTACCATCTGCAACATAATTGATATTATATATCCACCGAGAACCCAAAAATAACCTATTCTTAGGTCTCAACACCACCACCCAAACAATATTTTTTATGATGAAGTTCTACTCTTCCACTATGGCATCTATCCACACTTGATGCTATGTGACCTCGTGATAGCTAGAATGATCTACAACCTGTGCCACCAATTCTTGGTACTTGTCTAGTTGACTACATTCCCTCTTTTTCATCCTAGTAGCTCTAATAAACTCCTTTACATCTCTTAATGTCTGAATAACTTTCATGTTGGTTTGACCACTAGTGGTGGGAGGATCAACCAACTCCTCATCCTAGCTTTGTGGCTCCATATGTTGATAGCTCATAAGATCTCCTTCTATTGAGGTCATGTTGGTACCAGTGATTGTACTAGATCCTTATGACTTTCCTTGCGACTATCCCTACAACTGTGCCTGATCCTGGACCAATGGAGCTTTTGTTGGCTCATTTTAATCACTTGTTGGTATCTCGCTATATTTATTGAAGGTTTTTTCCTCCATAAAATTCATGTATCATCTCACGATAATCTTCTTGCTACTAGAAACATAGATTCTATATGATTTAGAGGTTTCAATATAAACAATGAATTACCCCTTGTCTACAGTCTAACCCAACTTGGTACACTTCTCATTTGGTACATGACAATAAGTTATGCTACCAAATATCTTGAAGTGAATAACTCCTAGCGTATTTCGTGAGAAGAATTCTTATGGTGTTATCTTTCCCAATTCCCTAAGAGGAACCATGTTTTGAATATAAATTATCATGTTAGACGTCTCTACCCATAAGAACTTGGGAAAATTCTGGTCTTATAACATCACCTTTGCAGCCCCAACTATAGACCTATTCATCTAATCCACTATGCCATTCTGCTATGGATTGAGTGACGCACTTTAATATTTTTCCCTATTTCATTCTCCACTAGACCCTTAAACTCCTTGAAGTGACTGAATACCTCATCCTTGATCTTCAAGAAATAGATCCAAGTTTTCTTGGAGTGATCATCAATGAAGGTGATGAAGTACTCATACCCCTTGATACATCTAGTGGAAATAGGACCACAAATATATGAGTGTATAAGTTGTAATACACAATTTGATTTTTTGTCATTTCTTGGGAATGTTGTTTTAACATATTTCCAAATCACACCCTTTGTATACATCCTCATGTTCCGTGCCTAATTATGGAACACTTGTTACTATATTCCTTATCATTCTAAGTGCTACATGATGCAATGTTCCCATCCTCCTATGACATAGCTCATTCAGGTATCTCCCATTGTTACTTCTATTGCTCACTAGTTCCATTAGAGAATCGAACTAAAATTATACAATTTGTTACTTCATACCCCAATCTAGTTTAAATTCTTCTAGTTCTGGTGTTTTATGAACAACTTCTTCCCTACTGGGATAATGAAATCAGGTTCATACCTAATCCCAACAAATTCAACACATTTGTAACACTAGTTCTTTCTCTTAACTCCCTATGAATATCAATGGTACCTCTCCCAAATGGATTGCATTCAGTCGTGTTTACCATCATTATTTGGAAGTCCATCTCCTCCTCATTTTAGTTGGAGAAATATTATCTAACTCGTGTCATGTGATATGACACTCCAATGTCTATATACTATATTTCCTGTGAAGCTATGCTAGTTAAGTAAGAAAATTCATCCTCCAATATAGAAGAAAATTTTGTATCTCATTGAATATCAAATATTTCTGTGACCATATTGGAGAATTCTAGAAAATTTACTGAAGACATCCTGAGTACAATGTAATATTCCAAAATGGAAAAGACATGAATATAGTGCATGAACAATTGAATAGAAGTGTAAATTAATGCATAGATATGGGATACCAATACGAAGCCAATTTATTAAGCAAATCAGCAGCAAATACACATAATACATTAAGGCACAAATCATACGATAGGAGAAAACAAGCCTCCTATGAAGAATCACTCTTAAAATTGGGCTGCTGCTACTAAAAAAAATGTTGGAGAGCTGCTACAACGCAATTATACCAATAATAACTATAGCTGGAGATCATAAAATGATGTTAACACAATAATATAGGCCTCAATATATGATAGATATAAATATGTAGGCACTATATCAATCTCCCAAGACAACCTAAGAGGGTTTCCGGAAAATACCCAAAATATACAAATGTGAGTTGCAGCCTTAGGGCTGAAATTTTTCTGCAACAATAGAAATGAGAATATATGGCTAAAGATGATATAAAAATAATATGCCCTCCTCTAATAGATCCTTCAGGAAAAAGGCTGGCCCCTTTACTGAAGAAATCACTCCCCAAATCACACACTGCAACTACCCCTGCAACTCCTCCCTAAATAAACGCCGATTCAGACTGATATTTTTTTGTAGGAGATAGAAACACTATGGCATGGTGCCAAAAATATCAATAATGCTCAAGGGCCCTCTTTTCTGATATCCCAATGGAAGGAAAATTTCCTCTACTGAAAATAAGCAAGGAAATGACCCAAATCAACTCTCCACTATTGCACCCTGCAACACAACACAAACCTCTGCAGAAACTGCACTGTAGAACAAATATGGAGCTTAGCATGATGCTGGATAGTGGGAATGTAGTGCAATACTCTTCCTAAAGGATTCTCAAGGAAAGAGGTGGGATTCCTGCTCAGGAACACCTTGTGCTAAGTAGCACTACAATCTTAGCTAAATTGCTGAAGTGAGCAACAAGTCTTAACAAACCATATCAAAATAATAATCTAAACATATCCTCCATGGCTGCCATCCTCTTCCTTATATAAGTGGTGATATTCCTCAACCTTGGCCCCACTCATTTAAGTCACTACTTCCATGCAAAGAGTCTCCATACCCTCTTATTCCTCCAAATAAGAAGCAAATTTTTTTTTTAATATTCCAATTAGCTATATGGTAATTTAGGAATATTACAATCCTCCCCTCCCAAATGTTGTTTGTCCCCAAGAAACTGCAAGGATAGAATTGAAAAGCCTCCTCTCCTAATATTGTATCATCCTCATATGACATGATCCTCCAATGAACAAGATGCTCTCTCACCAATATGTCCCCAAGTTTCTCCTCCCAAGTGTATAAGTATACCTTTGGTGACAAATCCAAATGCCTCTTATCATGAAGTAGTGGGATATCCATGGAGGCAACTATATGCTGTCTAGAGGACTTATTGAGGCATGTAATCTGAGATGTATTGGGAACTATCATTCTCATGTGAATATCCCATCCCCAAGCTCTCATCCACACAAAATGAGTCACCCTCCAAAATGGTAACTCATGGAAATAATCCTCCACCTTAGGCTCCTGCAATGTAGGTGGTCTGCATAGCTAAACTCGATAGACCAAATTTTCTATCCCATGTATCATGAATAGGACATCATCACCATATGGCGTCCAAATGAGGAAGATACTAAATGTTTCATGTAGTGCTGGAAAGTAACAACAGTTTCCCAAGTGGCTACAGTGTAATTTTTCTAACTGTTGTTTCAGAAGATCATGTGGCAGGTTGTCTTTCAACAAATTTATAGCTGTGTATGTTTGCTCATCTACTAGGAATTAGTAGACGGAATTATATATCAGCTAGGAATAACAAGAATAAAACCACATTTTCCAAAATTCATGCAAATAAGGGCTATCTCCATCATAAAAGTTGGTCCTATAATGACCATGAAACCCAAATATAATCTTGCCCTCTTTTGGAGAAATGTCCTATACATAGATGGTGAGAGAATGCAAATAATTTGTGAAATGATAAATAAGAACATAAATACATTTCTTACCATGCATTGTGAGTAGGCTGAAAGTGAGGTCCATGGATGAGCCCTCCCATGAGAATCTCCTCATAGTGATCTGCAAAATGAAGGGATGCATATTCCCCTTGGAATACTCCATCAATAGATACATACTCCCAGGTGACAGCACTGTTGGCCTTGGTGATAAGGCTCTTTCCACTCCATGACTCCATTATTTGACATGCCATATGCCAAAGTAATCTACCATCATTCTCCTATATGTGGGAGTGTCCTTCCTATGTGGAAGTACCTCCTTATCCTCCAATGCTAAAGGGTAGCCCCTTTGCACCCTGATTGTGCCATCCATCTCTTTTGAAATAGCATGCAAAGTATGTGGAAAATTCATCCCATACTCTCCCAAGAGTAGCCAAAGAAAAAATGTCTCTTACTGTCTCTTCACACCTCCATCATACAAACCATAGAGTGAAAACATAATGATTGACATGAATATTGCCACATCATCCCAACGCACCCAAAATCCCTACTGCCATATGATGCAAGTGTTATGCCAAGTTCCAACCATTAACATACCCTTTGGAAGAGGATATGTCACATGATGGCCAAACTCTTTCAAGAGTAGCCAGCGCAGCCTTGCCTTCTACTGCCCTGTGTCATATATCTGCAAGTGGATTTACAACATCTTGCTCATCAACATCACCCATCCAACCAATGATGAGTGTCTATCACCATGCTCCAAATTGGTATCCGTCCAATGGAGAATACCATCCTCCAAAATCAGCTTTTTATTTTTTCATTTCATGGGATGTTGAAATGAAATATCCTGGAGATCTCCATATGAAGACCACTCATCAATGACCATGTTGAATCCATAAGGATCCAGCAATACTGAAGGAAAAATCTTCTCACTGAGCTATAAAATTCTCATCAAGAAATATCCATCATAAAAATTGGAGATAAGATTTCTCTCATCAACCATCTTCCTATCCCTTGCTACACATGTAAAAAGGTCATTCGAATGCTCCAATAATCGTTGGCCCCCAAACTCATCACCTCTACTTATTGATAGCGTTGCTAGTCTCCATGATGGTGCATCTGCTATCTCATGATTATACTCAATGATGAACATATAGTTATGCCTTGGATTTTTTAGGACACTACTCATCCTATCCTCCAAAAATCTACACTTCAACCCCAAGAGTTGTGTGCAGCTCAATAATGACATACTAGGATAAATATATATGTTGGAAATATGATGCAAAGTGTTGTCCTTGATGTCAACCCACTTGATAGAGTGCTGCCCTTGAATGGAAACCCACTTACTGAAGATGATGGAATCCTACTTGATGAACTTGTTAAATAATGTAAATCTGATGTATCTACAGAAAGTATAGAAGGTAATGAAGAAAGGAATTCAATATGTGCTAGATCTATGATGAAAAGAGTATGTCTCAAGGAATACGCGGTTTTGTCTAGGAGAAGTCGCGTATGCACGCAGGTAATAACGTGCCAAGTCGCGTATGGGAAAAAGCGCTCATAAAGTGCAAAACCAGGGGTAACCACCATGGTATTGACCCATTGTATTGGGTAATGATTCGTCTAAATGACCCCGTCCAGGAATACCATCGGAAGTAATGTGGTTTTGGCTCATGGTATTGAAAAAGGGTAGACCTATATAAGGAGAAGAAATTCATTGTGCAAATCAGAAGTGTGGGTGCAAGATGTCTGAGCGTGAATGAATACTTCTCTCTGGAGTATATCTGAATGGAAAGGGTTCGGTTGAATGATGAATCTGTTGCATAGGCTTTATGAAGAAAATGATGAAGAGAATCTAGATGCGAAATGTATTTGCTACATCTTGTTTATGGAATGATTAGATGCGAGATGGGGCGAACATCACAGCGATGTAAAGGGTAAAATATGTGTGATGTGTACGTACCGAAATTTCAATGACCTAAATGCTCCTGAAGAACCATACGCTAGTTCGCCGTAGAAGAAGCGCGTATATACGCGGCTTCGCTGAAGAGAAAGCGCGTATGCGCAGTGAAATTAGCTCTGTAATATGTACAGAAGTATACGCGGGTTTGTATGGTAGAAGGCGCATATATACGTAGGATCAGTGAAAGAAAAGAGTGTATGCAAACTAGGGTTTGCTGAAGCATGGGGTATGAAATGTCTGATCTGTTCTGCTGAGTTACTTCTATCTGTATTCTACAGTTCTGAGTTTTCTATATCAGTTTGGTTGTATGATTGAGCTTAAATGTGTGGAGTGGGTCCAGTCTGAAAATATGATGAAACGAGGCCTACAAGTTGTACTCTATTTGAGTTTTTGGATCCAGTGTGAAAATTGATGAAACGTGGTCCATAGAGGTGCTGAGGGTTGTAGCCTTCAGTCAAGGGGTCGTAGCTCCCTTCCAGGTGAGGCTGGTAAACGAGATCAGGGGGTCGTAGCTCCCTTCAGGAGAGGCTGGTAAACGAGTCAGGGGGTTGGAGCTCCCTTCCAGGAGAGGCTGGTAAACGAGCGCAGGTGGGTGCCTGCGTGCTGGTAGGAGTCTGCACCAGCACATATGTTGTAAGATGTTTTCTCTATAATAAAATATTGAAGGCTGAGCAACTGCAGCGGTGGTTTTCTCCCATCTTGGGTTTCCACACAAATCTTTAGTCATTCTTGTGATATTCTCTGATAATTTGTTATCATTCTTTATTTTGCTTTTTATTGTTTATTGAACATCTAATGAATGAATGATGGAATGATATAAGTGAAGATTTAATGGCATAATTAGATCTCTGTATACGTGAGTTTTATGAAGGATATCCGAGTGTATACTCTAGTTGTCTTCAGCAAAGTAGCGTATGGGTTTTAGAGAGTGAAAAAGTAAAAAGTTTGATAAACTCCTAAATACTGATTCACCCCCCCTCTCAGTATTTTTCCCAACAGTGAGGTATTGGCAGATCTTCTGTGAAGAAGCAAATCAACTTGAAGAATGCTATTAGCAATGAATAACCAGAAAGGAGTAATGTCTCTAAAACCACCTCTATTCAATGGAAGCAATCTGATATTCTGGAAGGTACGAACAAAAGCATATCTGCAAAGTCTTGGTGCAGAAGTATGGGCAATCGTGGAAGAGGGCTATCAATATCCGGCAAGTATTCCTACTGATGCGGCTGAAAGAAAGAAGTATGAAATCAATGCCAAAGTAGTAAATGTCTTATTAGGAAGCATGTATGAACCAGAATTTGCTAAAGTGATGCAGCTAAATTCAGCAAAAGAAATATGGGACAAAATCATTCTGAGCTATGAAGGAGATACAAAGGTAAAAAATGCAAAACTCGAAACTCTCAGAATTGAATATGAAAATTTAAGGATGCATAGTGATGAAAGTATTGCCAGTTTCTTCTTACATCTAGATGAGATTGTAAATCGAATGAGAAATTTGGGTGAAACCATGGCTGATACTACTCTGGTGGAAAAAGTCTTAAGATCTTTGAATTCAAAATTTGACTCTAAAGTTTCAGCTATTGAAGAAAGGCAAGATCTACAAACTCTTACTGTTGTTCAATTACATGGTATCCTGACTACCTTTGAAATGAGACAAGGAGGTCCTTCTCAAATCAAAGAAGCTGCTTTTAAGGCGTCTGCAAAAGGAAAAGAAAAGGAAGTTGTCAAGGAATCCAGCTATATATCTGAAGAAGAAGAAGAAGCGAATTTTGTGAGAAGACTCCAACTAGGAACCGGAAGGTTCAAAGGTAAGCTTCCTTTCAAATGTTTTGATTGTGGAAGAGTTGGTCATTATGCTGCAAAGTGTCCTTATAAAAAAACATCTGCTAAAGGAAAAGAAGTAGCAAGAAGGAATAAGAATCGATCTAGCACAAGAAAAAGCTACTATATTAATGAAAATAGTGATGGGTTATCTGATAGTGAGGAAGAATGTGAACAAGATATTAAAATGCTCATGGAAAAAGAATCTAGAGAAGAAAAGGATACTTTTGTGGATTCTCTGGAAGACAATGATTTTCTTGAAGAAAACAATCAACTCAAAGTAAGCCTAGAAGAAAGGAACATAATCATAGAGACTCTTGAAAGTCAGCTTGAAGCAAAGGAAAAACGCATTGAGGAATTGGAGTGTGAAGTAGTAAGTCTAAGGAAAGATAATGAGAAAGTAAAAACTCTCAATCTTAGATTTGCTAAAGGTTCAGAAACCTTAGATGAGATTATCAAGATACAACGGTATCCTCTTATAAAAAAAGGTCTTGGATATACTGGGGAATCTTCCCAGACTTCAACACCAAATTATCTGAAAGCAGCCACAGCTGGTTCACTACATTCAGCCACTCAGCAAGGGAACAAAGGATCTTTCCAAGTAAAGCATGATCATCTCAATTCAAGGAACACTAACAGGGAGATCTTTCAAAGAAGCTACAACCAACAGGTAAATTCAAATAGAAGATTTCATGATCGTAGAAATTTCTACTTCAATGGAAAATGTTTCTCATGTCACAATTTTGGTCATAAAGCTGTTCAATGTGTTGCATATAAAACCATCATGACAAGAGAAGCAAGAAAGAAAAGGATGAATATTGAACCAAAGGGGAACACCTATAACAACTTTTCTCCTCTGCAAAACGAAGTTGAATGCACTTATTGCAATAACTTTGGTCATGAAGAATCTGAATGCAGGAGCAAGGTCCAACCAAAAGAACATGTTCCCTCAAGCTCTAAGGTATGGAAAAAGGAAGAAATACCGGTTGAAAATTGTGGGATAGCGTTATTTGCAGAAGGTGAAGAAAATCAATGGTACATTGATAGTGGGTGCTCAAGACACATGACAGGTGACAAAAGCAAACTTCTTGCATATAATGCTCTAGAAAAGGAAAAGAAAGTTACATTTGGAAATGATACTCCTGCTGTAATTAAAGGAAAAGGGCCAGTGTTTCTAAAAGAAAAGGTGAAGGCTAATGATGTCATGTATGTGGATGGATTAAGGCATAACCTATTAAGTGTAAGTCAAATGTGTGATCAAGGAACAGAAGTGGTCTTTAGTTCAAAAGAATGTGTGGTTTGTGATCTTGATACAGGTAAAATCATTATAAAAGGAAAAAGAAATCCAAGCAACCTGTATGTACTGAACGACATAGATCAATGTTACTTGAGCAAGTCTTCAGAAAATTGGCTATGGCATAGAAGGCTGGGGCATCCGAGCTTCTCTCAAATCAACAAAGCCAGCAGACTTCAAGCTGTTCGTGATCTTCCCAATGTTAATCTACCAGAGAGTATCATATGCAAATCTTGCCAATTCTGTAAGCAGACCAGAGTACAATTTAATGCCAAAGAAGGATCATCAAGTAAGCCTCTTGAACTCATTCATACCGACATATGTGGACCTATGAGGAAAAAGTCACCACGTGGGGAAGAATACTATATCTTATTTATTGATGATTACTCTAGAATGTGTTGGATCGGGTTGATTAAACACAAAGATGAAGCATTTGAAAAATTTCAGATCTTCAAAGCATTGGTAGAAAATGAATTAGATCTAAAAATCAAGTGTCTTAGATTTGATCGAGGAGGAGAATATACATCAAATGAATTCTTTGAATTTTGTGAACAACATGGCATAAAAAGACAGTTCTCTGTAGCAGGCACTCCACAACAAAATGGCGTAGCAGAAAGAATGAATAGAACAATTCAACAAATGGCTAGAGCTATGCTTGATGATTCTGGAACTCCTGACATGTTCTGGGGTGAAGCAGCACATACAACAGCTAACATTCTCAACAAGGCTCATGTTCGGGTAAATAGTGACAAAACTCCATATGAACTCTAGTATGGTAATTCTCCCTCTGTGAAGCATTTTAGAGTTTTTGGAAGCAAATGCTTTATCAAAAATAATGATGAAAAGCTTGGCAAGTTTGAACCTAGATCAGATGAAGGGATATTTCTTGGTTACTCATCTACAAGCAAAGCATATAAATGTTACAATAAAAGGCTTCGAACGATTGTTGAATGTATTGATGTTGTTATTGATGAGTCTCCTGCAGCTCCTAAAGAAGAAAAACAAACAACAAAAGAAGATGATGGTGACTTATGTCCTTCTACATCAAATAGAAATGATATAGACAGTGGATCCAACGAAGAACCTTAATATGTTCTATCTGAAAAAGCTCCATCCAGATATGTTCAAAAGAATCATCCTGAATCTCAAATTTTGGGAGACAAGGAATCAGGTGTATGAACAAGGAGAACTCTTGTGGGATCTTCTAGTCATCTGGCACTTCTATCCACAATTGAACCACACAATGTCAATCAAGCTAGCAAAGATGAATATTGGAAGCAAGCCATGAATGAAGAGCTTGATCAAATTGAAAAGAATGACACTTGGGAATTGGTACCAAGACCACATGATAAAAATGTCATTGGAACTAAATGGATTTTCAAGAACAAGTTAAATGAGAATGGGGATGTTGTAAGAAACAAAGCTAGATTGGTTTGCAAAGGATATACTCAACAAGAAGGTATAGACTTTGAAGAAACTTTTGCTCCTGTAGCTAGACTTGAAGCCATAAGAATGTTTCTTTCTTTTTCAAGTTATCAACAAATCAAAGTTTATCAAATGGATGTTAAATCTACTTTTCTTAATGGTGATCTAGAAGAAGAAGTATATATAGAACAACCAGAAGGATTCATTTTTGGAAATGATGAAAATCTTGTTTGTAGACTTAAAAAGGCTCTATATGGTCTCAAACAAGCTCCAAGGGCATGGTATTATCGTCTTGACAAATATCTTCATCAACAAGGTTTTTCAAAGGGGTCTGCTGATAGCAACTTATACACAAAAATTGAAAATGATAAACTATTGATTATGGTTGTATATGTTGATGATATCATTTTTGGGAGTAACGAAGAATCTATGAGTCAAAAATTTGCTTCTATCATGCAGCAAGAATTTGAAATGTCCTTACTTGGGGAACTAACATTCTTTCTTGGCTTACAAGTGCATCAAACTGCAGATGGTATATTCCTATCACAAGCAAAATATCTTAAGCAAATTCTGAAGAAGTATGGCATGGAAGAATGCAAACCTGTAAGTACACCAATGATAACCGGATGCAATCTCATTTCTCATGATGATTCTCCCACGGTGAATCAACCAGAATACAGATCAATGATAGGAAGTCTACTTTATCTCACTGGGACTAGACCAGACATTATGCATGCAGTTGGGATTGTTGGAAGATTCCAAGCTAATCCAAAAGAGTCTCACCTTCAGGCTGTCAAAAGAATATTCAAATATCTACAAGGAACTCAAGACTTTGGTCTATGGTATCCAAAGAATGTTGATCTTACTCTTCATGCTTACACTGATGCAGATTGGGCTGGATGTGTTGATGATCGGAAAAGCACTAGTGGTGGTGCATTCTATACGGGACCCCGGTTAGTATCTTGGTTCAACAAGAAGAAAAATTCTATTGCCTTATCTACAGCAGAAGCAGAATATGTGGCTGCCGCATCTTGTTGCACTCAACTCCTTTGGATGATGCAAACCTTACAAGATTTTCAAATCAAATGTACACCTCCTGTCCCCATTAAGTGTGATAATACAAGTGCCATCAGTATCTCAAAGAATCTTGTTATGCATTCAAAGACAAAGCACATTCCCATCAAGTATCACTTCTTACGTGAACAAGTGCTTGAACAAAAGGTGAAGTTGGAGTATGTTTCTTCCAAGGAACAAGTTGCTGATATCTTTACCAAACCTCTGCCTAGGGAAGCATTCGAGTATCTAAGACAGAAACTGGGAGTAGTCTCTGCCAGTCAAAAGAACAAATCTGCTTAAATTCAGAAGATTAAATTGAATACGCGGTTTTGATGAAACACAGTCGCGTATATACGCGAGTATATTAACATACATCCGCGTATGGATAATTGCTGACATTTTTTGGTTGAGGGTCAACATTTTTCAGTACTGTTTGATTATTCTGGTGATGTGTATTTTTGACAGAGCATCTGATATGAGGAAGACAGGTACAAGAAGGACAAATTCAGGGGGAGATGAAGGAATGTGAAAATTTCTATGCTTCACTTTCCATACGCGGGTTCAATAAACAAAAGTCGCGTATACACGCGAGTTCCAGCAGACACAGTCGCGTATGCATTAATGATAAGAGAATTGGGATGACAGCTGAAGATCAGGAGCAGAGGTTCAGGGGGAGCATCAGTCTGACTGCTAATGATTGTATTGTTAGCATTATTCTGGTTATACTCATGCTAATGAAATGGTACGTGGTTTCTTATGTTGAAGATTATGGATGAGTCCTGTTTGATTTTTGATGAAGAGTATTCGTTGCTGAGATGAAAGTATTATAATTCGGAGATAAGGACAGATCATGCAGAGATTGTTGCTGATGACTTGCTGTTGAAGGTGTTCAGGTTGCACAAGCTAAGGAGGAACCTTGGTCATATGGAAAGGATGTTTGGATGCACATTTTCAGGGGGAGCCCTAGCCTTGCTAAGTATAATGCATTGTTGGCATTATGATGATTCTGAAATATGATCTCTCTTTAGGTCTTTCTGGTATTGGTCATGACAAGTCATATTTGTAATTTGATGAAAAGGTCATGTTGAGACCTATGGTGTAAAATTGTAATATTCAGTCATATAAGGACTTGTTCATTTTGTAAACCCACTTGGTTGGGTACTTGAGTCTCCTATGTAAATCCACTTAGTTGGATCTTTGATGTAAGTATGAGTCTTTGGTGATAGGAAGGTCATAGAGTCATGTACTTCATGTTTGAAGATTCAGCATGAGCTCAGGGGGAGCTTGGTCACTTCAGTGTACATCAGATCTGCAGAACGCTTCCTTCTACATGAGGAGAAAAACCTTGTGTTGGTTTTGATCCGTCCTTTGCCCTTGATGTCAAAGGGGGAGAGTGACATGGTGTCATTGTGTTCTTAATATATCCATCTGTTGAAGTGATCAAACACCATCGTGGTTGCCATCAAGTCCAAAGGGGGAGATTGTTTGCAATATGATGCAGAGTGTTGTCCTTGATGGCAACCCACTTGATAGAGTGTTGTCCTTGAATGGCAACCCACTTGATGAAGATGATGGAATCCTACTTGATGAACTTGTTAAATGATGTAAATCTGATGTATCTACAGAAAGTATAGAAGGTAATGAAGAAATGAATTCAATATGTGCTAGATCTATGATGAAAAGATTATGTCTCAAGGAATACGCAGTTTTGTCTAGGAGAAGTCGCGTATGCACACGAGTAATAACGTGCCAAGTAGCGTATGGGAAAAAGCGCCCATAAAGTGCAAAACCAGGGGTAACCACCATGGTATTTACCCATTGTATTGGGTAATGATTCGTCTAAATGACCCCGTCCAGGAATACCATCGGAAGTAATGTGGTTTTGGCTCATGGTATTGAAAAAGGGTAAACCTATATAAAGAGAAGAAATTCATTGTGAAAATCATGAGTTGGGGTGCAAGATGTCTGAGCTTGAATGAATACTTCTCTCTGGAGTATATCTGAATGGAAAGGGTTACAGTTGAATGATAGATCTTACTGCATGAAGCACCTATGAAGAAAATGATGAAGAAGGGAATCTAGATCTGAAATGTATTTGCTACATCTATTTATGGAATGATTAGATCTGAGATGAGGCGAACATCTGGCTGACGTAAAGGGTAAAATCTGTGTGATGTGTCTATTCTGAAGAATTGCAATGACCTAAATGTCTGAAGAACCATACGCTAGTTTGCTGCATAAGAAGCGCGTATATACGTGGCTTCGCTGAAGAGAAAGCGCGTATGTGCAGTGAAATTAGCTCTATAATATGTACAGAAGTATACGTGGGTTTTTATGGTAAAAGGCGCGTATATACACGGGATCAATGGAAGAAAAGCGCATATGCAAACTAGGGTTTGCTGAAGCATGGGGTATGAAATGTCTGATCTGTTCTGCTGAGTTACTGAAATTTCTATATCAGTTTGGTTGTATGATTGAGCTTAAATGTGTGGAGTGGGTCCAGTCTGAAAATTTGATGAAACAAGGCCTGCAAGTTGTGCTCTATTGAAGTTGGTTGGATCCAGTGTGAAAATTGATGAAACGTGGTCCATGGTGGAGCTGAGGGTTGTTGCCTTCAGTCAGGGGGTCGTAGCTCCCTTCCAGGTGAGGCTGGTAAACGAGATCAGGGGGTCGTAGCTCCTTTCCAGGAGAGGCTGGTAAACGAGAGCAGGGGGTCATAGCTCCCTTCCAGGAGAGGCTGGTGAACGAGCGCAGGTGGGTGCCTACATGCTGGTAGGAGGCTGCGCCAGCACATATGTTGTAAGATGTTTTCTCTATAATAAAATATTGAAGGCTGAGCAACTGCAGCGGTGGTTTTCTCCTGACTTGGGTTTCCACCTAAAATCCTGGTGTTCATGTGTGATGCTTATGTGTGATGGCTTATTATGTTTTTACTGCACATGTTTACTGTTTATTGAACATCTAATGAATGAATTATGGAATGATATAAGTGAAGATTTAATGGCATAATTAGATCTCTGTATACGTGAGTTTTATGAAGGATATCTGCATGTATATGCTAGTTGTCTTTAGCAAAGTAGCGTATGGGTTTTAGAGAGTGAAAAAGTAAAAAGTTTGATAAAGTCCTAAATACTGATTCACCCCCCCTCTCAGTATTTTTCCCAACAATATATCTCCTCCTTGAACCTGTCAAGGGTCCTCTGCATAGTGATAGTCTACTGCTCGAAATCAGTACTGTATCTTGACCCTTGGTCATTCAATGGCATGTCCCCACAACCTTCCATAAGATGTGATGAAATAATAGAAAGTGGAAACATTTGCATTCCTTGGTTTTTCTTGGGAACATCTTGTACTGCTATAAGGGTTCCTCCTACCAATGTGATGACTTCCCCAACTACTAATGATGATGGCTTCTCCTCTATGTATGTACCAGCACTGGTATGAGTCTCCTCCTCCTCATGCATCTCCTGAATAATGCATGGGAATCCAAGTGTCAAGAGATCAAGACCACTTTGCAAATATGCATGTGTTCCTTATCTTGATGTAAGTTCTCTTGCAACAAGTGGTGGTAAAGGTTGTTATCATTCTAGTTTTCTTTTATCAAACTTCTTGATCAACCTTTGAGTAAAATATACATATACAATCACTCTTGCATGACTCAAATGGCTGGACCACCAAATTTTTGCTTCACCCTCAAGGTGCAATGCTATAATATCAACAAATTCTCTTTCTACTACTGGATTTATCAGGAAGAATGCATCCAACTCCATTATCCAAGCCCTTAGTGTCGATGTGGATAACCCATCAAATGTAGACAATAGAAATCTATTGTTCTTTCTCCTCCTATTGCTGCAAGGTATCCTTTATTATTTGAGCTGAATAAATTGTGGGAGAGTTAGATTCTCCTTGAAAGATCTTAACTGAGATTTGTATTCTGCAAGATTCTCACTTAGAATCACATGATCTAAGTGTCCTCCATCACCATGCATTTTTTGTTGTGAAACCAGCTCCAAAAATAGAATAAAAGAGATACCAACATCTTAGAAATAAGCCAGTTAGAGGGGGAAACCTCCAATACATTAAATGAATGAACAATTCTTGGATGATACAAATGAAAAAACCTCATTTCTATATGTAGGAGTCCATGGGGCCACAATGTAATCCTAGTGGGGCCACAATGTAATCCTATCCGACCTAACAATAATAATGTAAGGGCACAATAATAACAATATGGGGGTTACAGGGGTACAAAAATAACAATAAGGGGGGATACACTAATATAATAAGGGACTATTCTATTAATATAAGGACTTAACATGCCCCTCTCCTTCAAACAAGTGTTGTCCTCAATGCTTGATTATTTCTTGATGCTTCTGTATAAAATTCTTATCCTCTCATGTGGAATCTTCTATAGGAAAGTTCTTCCACTTGCTGAGATACTCTGAAATTGATCGTACTTATCGAGCTCTTGTTTCTATGACTGCTTCAGAACTTCTTTCGATGTGATGTTGATCTTCCTGTTGTTTCATTAGATTCTACACCAAAGTTAGGTTATCCTTTGAGAGTTGGAGAACTTGTTGTTGATGCTCGATGTGATCTTCCACAAATTTATCATCCATATTAGCTATTATTTGATCCTTCAAACCATCCAACTTAGCCTCCATTTGTACTTTTAAACCATCTATTTCATCTTCGGTTGCTCTTCGTAAGATCGAAATTTGTTGCACTTGGTATCGTAATTTTGATATCTCATATTGCAATTCTTCCACTTCATGCGTCATAGTATAGATTTTTGAGGGCTTAATGGGTATGGAATTATTTTTTGGAGGCATTATAGAACCAAATATTGATAAAAATTTGAAAATATGTCCTTGGAATCACTTCAAACTACTTTTTCAAACAAACGTTATGTAATTTTAAAAACCAAATACACACATTTTTCTTCCTTTTGAGGAGCTCGATATTGAAACTTAGTTATCTCTGTGATTTTAGATCTTCAATATCTGAGATTTGGCCCTAAGGTAGCCCTCTGAATCCTCTTTTGAATGCCATAGGTCTGACCTGATTTGGATTCTTCAAGGCAACGTTATCTCCAATCTCCCACAATGACCTAATTATGGATTAGTTCATTAGAGCGAACTTGTATGACTTTCCACGTGTCACTGTTTTCTCCTTTGGCTCTAAAATTTATAGACAATAAACTACAGTCTGTGTACTTCTAGTCACTTTCTACAAAATTCTAATCCAATGCTCAGAGAGAGAGTTACGAATATTTTCCCACAATCACCTGTTTGAGATAAAATTCAGGAGCCTAAAAAATACCTAACTTCCACAAATAATATCTCTGAAAATATTGCAAACAAAGCTCTAAAATGTTGTGACAATGTTCCTCAGGATTTCGGCTTCACTTGCTAAAAATTTCAGCTTCTGAATCTTCGCAGAAACAAAGTTATAGAAAACATTCTGCGACGACCTTGTTAAGTGAAATTCAGGAGCCTACAAAAGCCCTAAATTTCACAGATCATATCTCTGAAAATATTACGAACTAAGCTTTGAAATTTTCTGATGATATTCCTCAGGATCCTGGCTTTGCACTCTAAAAATTTCAACTTTTGAACCTTTGTAGAAAACAAGTTCTAGCAAAAATTCTGCGATGACCTTTTTAAGTGAAATTCAGGAGCCTGCAAAAAGCCCCAACTTCCATAGATCATATATCCAAAAATATTGCAAAAAAATCTCTTAAATTGTGCAAGGATGTTCCTCAGGATTTTTTCTTCGCACTCTAAAAATTTCTGCTTCTGAACCTTTGTAGAAAAAAATTTATTGTGAAAATGCCACAATGACTTGTTTGGAGCAGCAAAACCCTAGAATCCAAAGCTTTGATACCAATTGTTGTGAAACTGGCTCCAAAAATAGAAGAAAAGAGATATCAATGCCTTAGAAATAAGCCACTCTGAGGGGGCAGCCTCCAATACATTACATGAATGAAGAATTCTTGGATGATACAAATGACAAAACCTCCTTTCTATATATAGGAGTCCATGGGGCTACAATGCAATCCTAGTGGGGCCACAATGTAATCCTATCCGACCTAACAATAATAATGTAAGTGCACAATAATAACAATATGGGGGTTACAGGGGTACAACAATAATAATAAGGGGGGCTACACTAACATAATAAGGGACTACACTATTAATATAGGGACTTAAAAATTTGTCTTCTTATTCAAAATAAAAGGGCATAGTATGTTTCTTTGGAGCTCTATGCAGTACTGGTTCTTTCTTCTACTGATAGGAAGTACAAGGACCTTCCTCATCTTGAAACCCAATTATAGTTTCATTGCTTTTCTCCACTTTTCTTTGCTTGACCTCCTTGGTGAGATCCCTTGTAGATCTGAAAAGAGATGAGATAAAACTCATTCCTTCCATAATTTTGATCTCTTTCTCCTCCTTCTTATTCTCCTGATAGCATAATGGCTGAGATCCATAGGCTAAGCCAAGATTATGCTCTCATACCACTGTAATATTCCCAAATGAGAAATACAGGAATATAGTGCATAAACATTGGAATAACAGCGTAAATTAGTGCATAGATATGGGAGACCAATATGAAGCCACTTTATTCAGAAAATCAGTAGCGAATACACATAATACATTAATGCACAAATCATACAATAGGAGAAAACAAGCCTCTTATGAATAATCACTCTAAAAAGTGAGTTGTTGCTACTAAAAAAAATGTTGGAGAGCTGCTACAATGTATTTATACTAAGTATAACTATACTTGGAGATCATAAAATTATGTGAACACAATAATATAGGCCTCAATAGATGATAGACATAAATATCTAGGTACTATATCAATCTCCCAAGACAACCCAAGAGGGTTTCCCAAAAATACCCAAAATATAAAAATGTGAGTTGCAGCAACAAGAGAAATGAGAATATATGGCTGAAGCTGATATAAAAATAACATGCCCTCCTCCAATAGATCCTTCAGGAAAAATTCTGGCCCCTTTACTGAAGAAATCACTCCCAAAATCACACACTGCAACTACCCCTGCAACTCCTCCCTAAAATAACGCAGATCCAGACTGATACTGTGTTGTAGGAGATCAAAACACTATGGCCTGGTGCCAAATATATCAATAATGCTCAAGGGACCTCTTTGATTTCCTCCCAATGGAAGGAAACCTTCCTCCACTGAAAATAAGCAAGGAAATGACCCAAATCAACTCTCCACTACTAAACCCTGCAACACAACACAACCCTCTGTAGAAACTTCACTGTAGAACAAATATGCAGCTTTGCATGATGCCGGATAGTGGGAATGTAGTGAAATACTCTTCCTAGAGGCTTCTCAAGGAAAGAGGTGGGATTACGCTCGGGAACACCCTGTGCTAAAAAACACTCCAATCTTAGCTAAACAATTGAAGAGAGAAACAACTCTTAACAGACCATATCAAAATAATAATCTAAACATATCCTCTATTGCTGACATCCTCTTCCTTATATAAGTGGTGAGCTTCCTCACCCTTGGCCACACTCATTTAAGTCACTACTTCCATGCAAAGAGTCTCCAACCAAAACTATGTTGTCCCTCAATGATTGCCACTCCTCCATAACAACGTTGTTGATTTGGTCAAAGTTGACCCAGTCTTCATGCTCTATCCCCTCTTCACACACAAGGGTCTTCAATCCAGCTCTTTAGAAAACCTCCATCCACATTAAGAGTGTCTTTATTCCTACAGAGGAGATTTATGGGTCTCCATACCCTCTTATTCCTCCAAATAAGAAGAAAAACAAAATTTAAATATTCCTATTAGTCGTATGCTAATTTAGGAATATTACATACAATTTCATGTGCTTTTCTCTTCCAATCAAAACTAATCTAATATTTTTGATCTAGCTACAAACCAATTGTGCCCATATATGCTCAATTATTTTTTTGATCTGATCACCATAATTGCTTCCTGGAAACACCACTTCCTATTAGAACTACTATTGGGCTATTTGAAATTTGCTTGCACCTCTAACTGGAAATCAAATTATGCCTAGCAATTCACACTACCTAGATGGACCTCTACGTAGACCCATAATTTTTTCCTAGAGACTCCCTCTCAAGGAAAAAAATTTCTCCCTCATGACTTAGCCATTGATTTTTCTTCAAACTTGCTTTGATACCATGTGAAAGCTTCCTTGAAATGCAACAACTGATTTTTTTTCTTCTAACTGATTAATTACACATTTTATTTTATTTTACGGAAAAATAAAGAATAAATGACACTGTAATTTATTCACAATAAAAATGTTGTGGAAAATAAAATGGGAACTAAGAAAATAGAGCACACACACAATAAAATGAAATTGTTATTTTTGGAAAAAATTCCCTAGTAAAACCCAATGTGGGAAAACCAGTGAAATGAATGACAATTATTATTATTATTATTATTATTATTATTGTTATTATTATGCGGAAGTAAAAAATATGAGTACAAATATAGATGAAAAATTGACTATTCTCAGTAAAATAATTTGACAAAAAATTAGTGAAACAAATTTTGTCTCACTTGACATTGATGTCAGAGCTAAGACTAGCTCAAACTAGTTGCTCAAACACCCCTATGCTAGCCTCTGTGCAGGCCAATTTGTACTTCATGTGGAGATTACCTCATGTTGTATTTCTACCCAACTCATCCCATGACAATGAATCACTTGGCCTTCTATAATTTTCTCATCCTCCAACAACTAAATCGATCCTCTATCCAGCTAAACCAAACCCTCCTCTGAAGTTGTTTGCACAAGCCCTATGCATCCTCAGTAAGGAAAAAATCAGCCTGTTGTTGTTTCCTCTCTAGAACTAGAACTCCTCCGAAATATCATTTTTATTGCTTCGCTACCTCTACTAATCGATCTCTAGCTCAAACTTTCTTCCCAGATGAATCTCTAAGCTCTAGAAAATTCGATCGACCTAAATCACTCACCCGTCCAATGTTTCTATCTCCATCCTAGCATCCTCATCTTATAATATCTTTTTGGTTAACCAACATCCATGATTAGATCTTCATCAATGGCTAAGATCATCTCAAACTCAATCTGTGTGAGTTTCTACAACATTCTCACCTTTCTCAATTAATTTTTTTTTAATTAATTACTTTTCCTAAGTAAGGAATAGGAAATATTTAATGATGATTAATTAACTTATTTGAGTTGTCTCTAGGTTTTTTATCCTAAAATATTTTCCTAGGTTTTGGAGATATTGTGTTTCTTAGCTTCTATGATCAAATTCAAGACTAGAACACATGTCTAATGCTACAAAAACGAACATATACCACATATAAAGTATTATTCAACCTTTCCTTTGGCCTTGCATGTGGTTCTAAGGTTGAAAACTTCCATATTCAACACCAACCTACCCTATCATTGGACTCTTAGTCCAAACCATTAACCTCTCTTATCTCTATCCTAGTTTTACCTATGCTTAGGATTGAATCTCCCCATCCATTTAAGGAATCCATTCCTTTAAATTCTCTCCCTTCCACCACCACCCCTCCTTGTCAACATAGTAATCCTTTATCTCCTTATTCCCCCCTTGGATTCTAACCCTATTCATTCCAACCTAATTCATCCTAATTTCAGCCTACCTGAACCCAATATTTAAACGCCCCCCCCTCCCCCCCATAACCTCTTTTTAAAGTGCCACCACTTTCGTTTCTCCTTCCCAAATTTCAACAATAGAATGCCATCCAAATTCCCAAATCAATAGAATAATGTTGGGGAAGCCAAAAATTCCACACAATGTTGGCTAATTGATGTGTAGGTTGGGTCAACATATCCACTTCAATTATTTGGATATGATATTCATCGAAAATGTTGTGAATTAAAATACGAATAAGTGGGAGGCAATGTGGAAAATTTCTTTTGCAGATGTACCACATCTTAAGTGTCTACACACTGACCATGCATTATGCATGGTAAACTTTGATAGTTTCATATGCCTCTATGTGTCACCACACTTGTTACATTCAGTGCATGCCTCGCCTTGTTTACATTCGCCATAGATACTTGCAAAATCTAGGGTTTGTGTATCATGCATATTATAGTCGCATATAGTGTATACTACATGCACAAGGCATTATATGATATAAAAATAGTGTTCATTTTGAGAATTATGGGCTGAAGAGTCTACTTCTAGTCCTTTGAGAGCAACAATTTGAGTTAAAAGAGTCAAGTACCAACCATAAGCCCTAGTTGGCCTTGAAAGGTACCTATTGGGCTTCCTAGAAGTGTATATATAGAGAGAAATTTGACCTCATTTGGACACACAACACTGACATTGAATTCTATGTAAGAAAAAGAAAGAAGATCAATGAAAGTAAAAAAACAAAGAGCGAAAATTAAAGGAGAAGAAATGAAGGTCAAAGAAGAGAAAAAATAACACTATTCTTCCCTAATTCTCTCACACGTAAAATTTTAGTATTGTTGCAGGGGTCAAAAAATTTCAGATCTGTTGTAGGGGTTGAAAATTCATATTTTGATCAAATTTGAAGGGATTTGACCGAATTTGAGTTTGTTGGATTTCACTGGCTTGAGGAAGGATTGAAGGAGGCTTGACTTGGGTTGTATTAGAAGTGTTGCTCTTGGTTTTTGGGTATAGGACTTCTCACTTTGATCTGATTCTACAAGAAGAGGAGTTATTTTGGTTTCCCCTTATGGGGTTTTTCCCTAGCTTGGAGCATACATCACTTTGTTGTTTGTGATTTTAATATTACAAGTTTTGGTAATTTTTTGATAATAATAGCACAATAAATGAAATAAGAAGCCAACAAATATTCACAAGAAACTATCAAGAAAGAGAAATCAACTCTAATTTTCTATCATATTGATTTCTCAACAAGGGATAGCAATAATAGCTCACAATTATCCATAAATAATGAGTGGATGTAAGAATGGAATGCAATGGAAAATAAAATCTCATTTCCAGTATCAGAGCCCTCATATTGTAGTTGGGGAGTTGCAGAGTTTTCATAACTTGGAGGAAGCTCATTTTGTGGGAGCATAAAGGAGTGTGGAGCTTTGTAATCCCACACAATGAGATTTCTTCGCACATTTAGCTTCCTATTCAAATTATCAGAGACCTACTCCCCCATTCTCACTTTTTTTTTTTTTTTTTTAATTGACTCTCCCTTGGCTGCAACTACTGCACAGCTAATATTGATAGACAATGTCGTCAAGGCATTCTAAGGAGAGTTGAGAAGCCAAGAGATATTGCGAGAATATTTACGGACATGTCATGAAGGAATTATACAGAGAGTTGAGAAACCAAGAAGCCACTTTATTTGTAATTCATATAGACTTAATGTTGGTGAAAACTTCTAAGGTTTTGGGCAATGACAATCAATTGCAGATTGAGTAGCTTTACTGCCTTCTTCCTGAGAGAAAGCTAAAATTTGTATTAATGACCCGGACATGAATTCTCTTGTTTTCAATATTAAACTTTAATCTATCAGCCTAGAATAATAGGGCGATGAAGCAGCAAAACAAATCAAAATTATCATGCGGGTTTCGTAAATCCCAAGTGTAGGCGCAACCCTGCAACCCTTGTTCGATATTCACATCCAACATCATGAATGTGAAGAGGAATACAAGTCGTCCTCGATTCTTTGTATGTCAAGGTGCCCTAACAATCCATTTTCAATTTCAACGGGCAGAGCGTGAAACCAATAGCAGTCCAAATTGGAGACAATTGCAGGGGCTTTGTAATATGTGTAAATTGCAATGTTTTACAATACATCAAATTGTATTGTGTATACATTGATTAGTTTAAGTCAAAACTTTGAGTTCCTAAAACAATTCTTACAATATCAGTTACATAACCCACGACTTCAAAAATCATGACACCATTCTATTAAATATCTGACCGATGTGATTATGATAACAAAATTCCAAACACATAAAATCTGGTACACTTTGAAGAAAGTAGACTATTCAAAATAATTTATTTGAAGAAGAACGATTACTCAAAACAACATTTTTAATACATGGAGCTAAATGCTGTGATTATGATAACAAAATTCGAAAGACATAAAATCTGATACACTGTGCAGAACGTAGAACAAAATTCCAAAGACATATAATCTGGTACAATGTGAAGAAAGTAGAACAAAATTCCAAACACAGCAAAATATGATACACTGTGAAGAACGTAGAACAAAATTCCAAACATAGAAAAATCTGATACACTGTGAAGAACGTAGAAAAAAATTCTAAACACAACAAAAACTGATACACTGTGAAGAATGTAGAGTTTTCAAAATAATTTATTTGAATACTCAAAATAGTATTTTTAATACATGGAGGTAAATGATATATCATTGACTACTTTGTATCTGATCTCTTATCCATCGTGTATCTGACGACTATGTGGCCACACCACCACAGTGGCTCTGAACGAGTCACAATATTGTGTTGGGGGACTGTTGGAATTAGGTCTCCTAACAAGCTGCGAAACTAGTCCATTTTGAATATTTTTTATTATATTTAGTCTAGCACAGGGGTTTTGGGGTGGGTCAAAGCCCCGAAAGCATTGTAATGGGTGAAAGGGTAAACTACTAGTCTGAAAACCATGGGTTGCAGACCATAGGAAAGTCTAGGCTAGATTTTTATAAATAGAGATGCATTTTGTATTGTAAAGGATAAGAAATGATGAGCTATTGATGCGATCTATTTTTTAAGCTATCTATTTGGGTTTTGGGGGAATGAACTCTTGTTGGCTGTGTGCGCGGAGATCCAATTCCATTTGTGTGAGTAGCTTGGGAAGGGAATTGCAAGGAAGAATTGATGAACGAATGGATGTGAAAGGTTGTTATAGAACTGAATCTATGAGTACTTTTGTGTGAATTGTTGATATTTGCTGTGTTGTGCATTTTCTGTCTTTTAGCTGTGAAGATCCGTGTAACTGAATGCTTGGATCTAGATCTATTCCACTCTGTTTATGTAATTTTGTGTTGATGTTATAAAAAGCATATAACTATAGATCTAGTGCATGTGGATGCGAATAGAGACTTAATTAACTCTGAGCAGAACAAGGTAATCTGGGAATCAAAAGATCTAGTGCAACTCTACTTGCCTTATCCTTCCTTTCTCAAGGTACGAAAACCTGGTTCCAGCACCCACCCATATTAATTCGAGTGAGACTTTGACCTCTGCAAGTAGGTCACTGCCAAAAGGGCCAATAGTATAGGGGTTTGTTGGAAAACCTTGCACACCAAACCTCGGTCAGGACCCTTCAATCCAACAGGTGGTGTGTCATGGAAATTCATAGCCCAATGTGTTTTCATTTACCAAATGTGCCGAATAAGATTAAAATTTTTTGGTGTGTTAACATTACGCACCAATTTGTGGTGCACCCTATAAATTTACAAAGTGCACTATGAAAAATGTGAGTGAAAGCTCTCAAATCCACCGTGCAAAAGAAAATAATAATTAAAAAATAATGTAATTTTTAACTTAATTTTCAATTCTACTCTGCTAAAAATTTAAGTTATCGGGATACATAAACATTACCCAGAAATTTGCTCGTCGGGGAGGCATGGTTTCCACATAAATGAAAAAAACAAATTTGACCACCGTTTGAAAAAAATCAAAAGGCACATAGTGAGTAACTGATAGAAGGAAAACAAGCAATGAAAGCACTGATGGTAGGGCACTTCACAGAGGAAAAGATAACATCGGTGCTTGAGAGCCTTAAAACATTGGAAATGATAAAAATGAATTTTATGGCTGCTAAGGGTTTTTTATTTAACCCTGTTCTGGTGCACTTGAATAACGACACACCAGGGTGCATTATTTACAAAGTGAACCTCGATTTTTTTTTAAATTAAAAACCTCATCATTGTGCACAATTTTATTTAAGCACCATGGTGTTTCAAAACAGGAACAACATCGGTGCTTCGTGTGAGTATAACACCAAAATGGTGAAAATGAATTTTCTGACTGACTTTTTTTTAAATTTCACCTTTTTCCAATTTTATCGAGTAGAATATCCACCGGTGCTCTTGTTTCACATAGGGCATCATTAGTTTTAAATTAAAATTCCTAAAATGATGCACCATGTTGTATAGGCACCGGGGTGTTTGGAAAAGCACAAAGCATTAACACTTTGTGGGAGTATAGAACTAGAATGGTGAAATTGAATTTTATAAACAACATTTTTTTAAATTTATACTTATGTGTGCTATCAAGTACTATATGCACCAATGCTCCAAAGTTACTTAACACACCATTATTTTTTATTTAAAAAAATAACCTTCAAATGTTCCACCACTGTATATTAAGGATTGGGATCTAGAGTTCTATTAATGACATCAGTGATTATTATATGAGTAGCACACTGATGTTTTTTAAATTAAAAACCTTGCCCTGGTGTACCATGTTTTTATGCAACAGGGCTTTCATAAAAGGGGTAGCACCAACGTTTTATATGAGTATAACATAGAAATGGTGAAAATTAATTTTACGACCAACATTTTTTTTTTTTAAATTCAACGCTTATGTGGTGCTATCGAATAGTATATGCACCGATGCAACTTATATACGTATCACATCATTGCTTTTATTTATATTAAAATAACATTGCAACGATGCACCATTTCTATTAAGCACTGGGGTGTTCAGTTCAATTAAAAACATTGTTTCATATAATATAAGTAGCATGCCTCTACTTTTAAATTAAAAACCCCACAATGATGCACCATATTTTTTATGCACTCGGGCATTCTTATATGGGTTTAGCATCAGAGTGTCATGAAAGTATAGCATTATACTGGGAAAAATGATTTTTATGACTGACGTTTTTTTAAATTTAAACCTTTTGCAGTGTTATCGAGTAGTATACACACCAGTGAGATTTATGTACTTATTCCATTGTTATCTTTTTACTTTTTTAAAAATTAACTTTGCCACGGTGCACTATATTTTATTATAGGATGGTGTGTTTAGGTAGACTAATATAATAGTGCGTTAGTGTATTATATATGTACCATTAAAAAGCATCTTCTAAAACATCCGCCCACCCAACTTCGCTAGTGACCTCCGCCACAAATGGATTTTTGCATATTTTTGCAAGGGCTTCTTCAAAAACTTCTGCTAGACTAGGGTATTTTCCTTGTAGCGCCTAGATGTGGAGCATTCTTTTGTTTTATATAAAACCCTTATTTGTTTCCCATGTTGACATGGCTTACAAACAATGTTATCAGGTTTTAACAATTTTGGAATATCTCTTCCATCCTATGCTTCTCTTATTTTGATTAGATTGTCAAAGTTAATGTGATCAAGCCTCTTATGCCATAGCTAAATCTGATTTATTTTACTTACAAAACACTTATATTATTTTTCATTGTTAAGAACATACACATTTTTGGAAGGATTGATTTACCTTACTACTATTTTTCCTATTTGTACTTTTCTTATCTCACATCCTTTAGAGTGAAATGTGAGATCATATCTTTGATCACACATTTGATTGAAAATTATAATCTTCTGTTTTAGTGCTTAAACAAATAGGAAATTCTTATATTTAGTTTCATGATTGTCAATATTGATTATTCCTCTTCTATTCATTCTTGCTAATGCATTGTTTTTGTGTATTAGTTTCCCTCCATCTTCCTATTTTATATTAATAATTTTTCTTTGGTATCCTTTCATGTGCCTTGAGAATGCCCTATCAACATACCATTTTCTTGTAGAAATTAATATAAATTTTCTACTACTTATGAAATCGAATTGAAATCAAGAGATTAAAAATTTACTCAACAATATTTTTGAATGGAAATCACAATTTATAAATACATGAAATGACATGAAGCCATCAAAACCACAAGAGCACAATGATTTACAGGGGAAAAAAACTAGGAAAAACCCATCCACTGCTTTTCATTAATAATATGATAATGAGAAACTATTACAATGCCTAGCCTGAATATGAAGCACACCTTGCATTGTAAACATGTTCTCCTCGTAACTATCCTGCTTTGGCAAACACTTAGCCAATTCAAGGTCCCAGCTTCCTGCTATTTACTTATGTAATCCTAGAGAAAATTAGCTCCTAAAAGATAGGAATTTCCTCTTATTTTCTTACATAATTCCCAAGGAATGATTCACCTGCTTAACTTCCAAGCCTCTACAATAAACTAGTATACAATTGATAATTACGATGTGCATTTTCCTCCACTCCAGCTACGAAATTAGAACTCCATGCATGTATGGGATATTTTTAGCCAATTGGCTAGTTAAATAAGAGATAAATGAGTAAACAATAGTTATACTACCCAACTGACCTTCAAATGACTCAACTAAAGACTTGAGCTTAGTTAATTGAGTCAAAATGGATATAACTAAACTAGATTGCTAAATTTTAGCAATCACTACGCGCACAACTCTACTTTTGGCCTATAACTAGAATTTACTAAGCTAACTAGTAGACAAGGCCATGCCACACAATTTAACTACCATCCAAGTCATCCTTCTAATGTGGAAAATTGAATTACTAAATTTGACTAAGGCACAGGTCAAATTTAGTCTTTCTTTCTACAATTTCTAACACTCCCTCTTAGCAAGAAAAACGTTTGCAACACCATTATGTCACACCTGTGGACTTCAAATTTTCCTCTTGAGGATTATTTTGTCAAGATATCTGCATCCTCCTCCTCATTTGGAATGTATCATAGCATCATAATTCTCCTATTATCACAATCCCACAAGTGTTGGTACCTGATATCAATTTTCTTGGACCTGTCATGAAATACTGGATTGTCAGAGAGTTTGATACAACTCTGACTATCAAAATAAATCATCATTGGATCCATATCCTAAATAAAAAGAGCCACAATTATTTTCCTCATACATATTTCCTCACATCATTTCTTGAATTTCAACAATGTATTCAACCTACGTTGAGATGAGTGCCACAGACCTTTGTCTCCTTCTATACCAGGAAATAGTTGCATATCCAACTCTAAATTAAGGTAGCACTTGGATTATTTTTCCTAATTGACGAACTCTCTACCAATATGAATCAGTTAATCCTTCGATCTTCACACCTTCTCTCGTCATGTACCATAACCCATAGTCATTTTTTCCTCTGAGGTAACTCAACACATGCTTTGTTTCCTTTCCAATATAGGTTGGTAGGCTTCACCATGGCCTGAATCAACTAATTCACTACACAATGTATGTTAGGCCTTATGTTCACTAGATATATCAAGGATCCCACAAGATATATGTATATGGAGGCATCTACTTCCTCTTTTGAAGAAGCACTTTCCTTCCTCCATTTTTTAGCTAGATGTGTGTTCATGGGCTTGCAGTTCTCTATGTGAAATATCTGAAGTATTTAAGAGGAAAACTTCACCTAACTTAGAAAAAAATCACGATCGCCCTACCATACTTCCAGCTCAAGGAATTAATGCATCAAGCCCATGTATTTCATCTAAAATTCTCTTGAAATATCATCTTTGAAATATTGGATCAATTGCTCATCCCATGTAGGTATCAAGTCATTAACATACAATACCAATATAAGAAACTTTCCATTTACTACAATGTGATAGAGATTGGAATATGATTCAATTTTTGTGATGCCCAATCCACAGAGATATGATTCAATCTAAGTGTACCATGGTCGGGGCGCCTATTTGAGAGCATACAAGGCTCTCCTGAGTCTACACACATGTGCCTCCATATCATATGTCTCAAATCCCTCTAGCTTCTCTATGTAAATTTCTTCCTCAACAACACCATTGAGGAAGGTGGTCTTCATATAAATCTTGTGGATCTTCCGCCTCATCTATGCAGCTAATTTTGGAATGGTTCTGATCGAGGAATATATTTCTATTGGATAAAATGTGTCCTCATAGTCCACTTCTTCCACCTGAGAGAATCCTTTGGCCAAAAATTTGGCCTTATACTTCTCAATGTTCCCATAAACTACATGATTAAATTTGTAGATCCATCTAGAAAAAACCATTGACATGTTCTCTAGTCTCAACACCACCTCCCATACATGTTTCTTCATGATGGAATCACACTCCTCCACCATGGAATTAACCCACACTAGATGAGAAATTTCTTCCTCAAATGAAGATGGCTATGACTCAAAGAGTTATGTCATGACAACCATATACCCAATGTATATATTTGGTGACCTCATCTTCATGTGTAAAAATGTAGGACGTCCCCTCTCTGAAAGATTCTAGTTTAGTGGGTGCCTCCACTAAAGCTGCTATATGTTGCTCTACATGTGGATATTCCACAACCTCCTGAAGCTCTGTCTGAGGCTCCTCCTTTGGAGCTAGAAGCTCCTCCTCTGGTGGGATACTTAACTCTCACTATAGAGAGCATTTCATAGCCTTATCCTCCTCAAATTTTACATCTCTCTTCACCACTTTCACCTTGAGTGAGGTAAAGTAGACCCTATAGTTATGTGGTGTATTTGTTTGTCCTACAAAGAGTCCATATCAGTTGTAGGATCCAATTTCCTCCTACTATATTTGGATACATGTAAATCTATAATAGCTCCAAAGATTCAAAAATGAAATATATCTGGCTTCCTCTAATAGAAGGATTATTTGGGTGTGATCATGTCAAGTATTCTGTGAGGGCTCATGTTCTGCAAATAAACTGCGGTGTTGCCTGCTTCTGCCCATAGATGTAATGGAATACCTTTATCATGCAGCATGCCTCTTGTTTCTCTGATTATGTTTCTATTTTTCCTTTCACCGAATCCATTTTTTTGTGGGTTAAAGGGTGCTATGAGCTCTCTTCTAATACCCTCTTTGGCACAAAATTCCCTGAAGGTGTTAGAAACATATTCTCCTCCATGATCACTTCTCAGGGCTTTCAATTTCTGACCACTCTCATTTCCATCCAATGTTTTCAATTTAACAAATCTTGAGAAAACTTCATCCTTCTTCTCCATGAAGAAGATCCAACATTTTCTTGAAAAGTCATAAATAACTATGTTTTGTTGTAGATGATGTAGAAAATGGTCCACATACTTCAGTGTGTACTCTATCCAGGATTAATCCAGCTCTACTATATAAACCCTCGAAGGTGGATTTGAATATTCCCCAATGTGCATCCCTTGTAGACATCATGTTGATCAAAGGTGCATTTTGGGAGACTGACAGAAATTGGTTGCATGATTTTGAAGGCCCTCCTTTATAAGTGTCACATGGGCATGTGCCATAGTTCTCTAACATCCCAAATCTACACTTTTTCTTCTTGGCTACTTATTTAAGCACAAGGTTCCACGTCAAGTTTGTAGATATTTTTCACTCTAACTCCAATCTATTTCACTTGCCTAATAGCTACATGTATCAGAAAGGCTTTCCTCTTACTGGAAACAACATCATAGCCTCTATCCTATGATACAACTACAGAGATGAATTTCTTATTTAGCCCAGGTACATACATGACATATTTCAGATGATGATGGGAGTCTAAATCCATCTTAAATTTTATAGTTCCAATTACTTTGGTGTTTTCCTACCCATTATCCCCAAGTTCTATGTGCATATATAGATCCTTCTCTCTAGTATACTAAAGAGTTATTTTCATCCTGTCATATGAAACGAAGCACCTTAATGTAGGTACCACAAACTCCCCATTATAGTGCTGGAAATACATGAAATTAGGGTGAAGTTTAATTCAAATTGTGAGGCGAGTGCGTCACCTCATGCTCCTCCTAAAAGCTTATGGTCAGAGTTATTGTGTGGTCAGTTTGTTGCATAGTTCCCAAATTCCGGGATTTACCAAACATCTTGTCTCAGGACTACTAGGCCCACTAGAGAGAAATCCACCTCTTGGCTTTACCGTATATCTATTCCTTCACCGAAAAGGATTCCCAAGTACATTGAGGAATACAATATGGCTTTACCGCAACCCATAATCTAGCTCAAAATTTAGTAGTTTAGTGGCTTTATCATGATCCATAGTTTGATTCAGGGACCACTAGGCTATGTGTTTTTCATTTCGGAGATCCACCTCACTCAGGATGTTTTTCCCAACATTCAGCTTGGATTAAGTGTCCAATTAACCGTGATTATTATTTTTAACTTTTGATACATGGATTTTTCACAAGGGTTGTTACATTCCAGCAGGGTCTCCTTCTTCATCTCCTCCATCACCATCCTGTCTTAACATGATAGAATACCTGCAACTAAAGTCGACTCATGACAAGATGACATCAGTTCTATAAAATCCTAGTATAACATGCTTCATGACAACCACTAATAGAGCTAGAACTAGGTGATAGGCTGGGAAATAGGATCAGGTATTATGCAGTTGTGTAGCTCAAGAGGTCAGAAGCTAGGGCTAAACTTTGATACTATGTAGTGCATAGTTTAGGAAGGCTGGGGATAGAAAATTTCACAATTGAGGGGTTCAAGGGGTCAAGCTAAAGGCTTGAGGATTGAGGTATCCCACTACAATTTTCTGGAGAGACAAAGTCCAAGGTATTACAAATTTTCACAGTTTAATAGATGAATGATGATGCTTTTTTCATGTGAGTACGCAGTGTGCAGAAGAAGATGACTGGAGGTAGGGGTTATGCAGTTTTGGAGCTCAATGGTTGAAGTTGAGCACTAATATTACTTAGTACGTAGTTCTGGGAGGCAGGGAATATGCATTGCACAGTTTCCAGAGGCAAGGTCTAAGCTTGAGGGTTGAGACTATGCAATGAACAGTTCAGGAAGGATGAGTGAGGTCAAGTTTCTTGGGTAGGAGCTTTTTCAGATTTGACTAAGTGTGGAATTAGTGAGGCCAAGTGAAAAATGATCAAAATTAAGTATGGTCACACACTTAGAATAGTTGATGACACAAACTTGGTCACTCATAACACATGAATAACATACTTCCTTCAATCCAACGACATTGCGACTTTCCTCAAGTGCAACACTAAAGGTACACTTTGCAATGACGGTGATGACACTTGTACGTTAGTGCTTGAAATTTTTGGAATGAGTGTGATACATGTCTACATGGTAAGAATGAATCATTAGCACCAATGTTACCACTTAAAAAAATAAAAAACTACATATGTGTGATTTGCGATGCTTACCATGTTAAGACAACACTTTAATTTTCTTCTAAACGGGACAAGAATACTTAGAGAAAACACATGTGATAACTCTTAATACTTATGAAGAAAACATGCAAATTGAAAGTAGGCTCTAAAATTTAGATGTAGACAAAAATTTTGAAGGGTATTGTAGTAGCGACAATATAGGCCTACATTCCCCAAGAGGCCATAGGTTATTACAGTAATAAGGCAAGGGTACAAATACCTGTCCCTCTTTGATGCCTCCCACTCACGTACCATGTTGTAATGGTCAACTCTTTGCTGTTGCTATCATTTCTCCTCTCTCCTTTGACAAATCTGCATGATTGACATAAAAAATACATCAAACTCATACATAAAACATATTTTTTTTACTAAATGAAAAATGTGTTTATAAATATGGACATATAACTTTCAATTAAAAAATTCAACTTGGGTGCTCTAAAAATATAGGAACACATCGGAGACGGTACACCACAAAAATGAGAATGCACCGAGAATAGTGCATACATCAACTTGAAACACCACTTTTGATTCACATACATGCATAACATTAGATATTTTTATTTCTCAATGTGGTGCATCGACATAACATTTCACATCGGTGCATTAATTTTACATCAATGCACCGCACCAAAACGTTCAAGTTTCAAAACATACCAAATTATAAATTTTTAATATTATGAAGTGCATTTGGTAAAAATAAACACATCAGGAAGTTACCTTTTCCAGATGCACCACCGTAAAAATTATAATTTTTGAAGTGGTGTGTCATGGAAATTCAGAGCCCATTGTGTTTCCATTTACACAACGTAACGAATAATATTAAAAATTTGTGGTGTGTTAACATTGTGCACCAATTTGCGATGCACCCTATAAATTTGCAGAGTGCACAGTGAACAATGTGAGTCGAAGCTCTCAAATCCACCCTGCAAAACAAAATAAAAATTAAAAAAAAATGCATTTTTTTACCTAATTTTCAATTTTACTCTGGTAAAAAGATAAGTTACCGAGAAACATAGACATTACCTAGACATTTTCTCATCGAGGAGGCATGGCTTCCACGTAAATGAAAAAAAAAATTGATCGATGTTTGAAAAAAGTCAAAAGGCACATACTGAGTAACAGATAGAAGGATGACAATCAAGGAAATAAATGATGACAGGGTGCTTCACAGAGGAAAAGGAAACATTAGTGCTTGAGAGCTCTAGAACACTACAAATGGTAAAAATGAATTTGATGGCTGGTAATTTTTTTTATTTAACCCTGTTTCGATGCACTTGAATAACGACACACCAAGGTGGATTATTTACAAAGCGCACCTCAAATTTATTTTCATTTAAAAACCCTATCACGGTGCACAATGTTACTTAAGCACGATGGTGTTTCAAAATAGGAACAACATCAGTGCTTCATGAGACTATAAAACTGAAATGGTGAAAATGATTTTTACGACTGACATATTTTTAAATTTAACCTTTTTCCAATGTTATCGAGTAAAATATCCATCGGTTCTCTGGTTTCAGCTAGCGCGTCATTATTTTTAAATTAAAAATCTTGCAATGATGCATGATGTTGTATGCACACTGGGGCATTGAGAAACGCTCAAAGAATTGACACTTTGTGGGAGTATAGCATCGGAATGGTGAAACTGAATTTTATGAACAACATTTTTTTAAAATTATACTTGTCCTGTGCTATCGAGTACTATATGCACCAATTCTGCAAAGTTACTTAGTACACCATTATTTTTAATTTAAAAAAACAGTCCTCGAATGGTGCACCATAGTATATTAATCATCGGGATATACAATTCTATTAATGACATTGGTGATTATTATATAAGTAGTGCACAAATGTTTTTTAAATTAAAAACCTTGCCCTAGTGCACCATGTTTTTATGCACCGGGGCTTTAATAAAAGGGGAAGCTCCAATGTTTTATATGAGTATAACATAGTAATGCTGAAAATGAATTTTACGACCAACAAATTTTAAAAATTTAACACTTATATGGTGTTATAAAATAGTGTACGCACCAATGCATCTTATATATGTATCACACCGTTGTTTTTATTTATATAAAAAATAACCCTGCAATGAGGCATCGTTTTCTATTAAGCATCAGGGCATTCAGTTCAATTAATGACATTGGTGCATATAATATAAGCAAAAAGCCTCTATTTTTAAATTAAAAACCCCACAACAGTGCACCATATTTTTTATGCACTGGGGAATTCTTATATGGGTTTAGCACTGGGGTGTCATGAAAGTATAGCACTAGACTGGGAAAAATGATTTTTACGACTAACATGTTTTTAAATTTAAAACTTTTCTAATGCTATCAACTAGTATACATATTAGTGCGCATAATGTACTTAGCACATTGTTATCTTTTTATTTTTTAAAAAATAAAATTTGGCACGGTGCACTATATGTTATTACGGACTGGTGAGTTTAGGTATAGTAATAGAATATTGCATTAGTGTATGATATATATACCATTAGAATACATCTGCTAAAACATCCACCCACCCAACTTCGCTAGTGACCTCTGCCACAAATGGAATTTTTGAATATTTTCACATAGGATTCAACTCAACTAAGGAATATTTCTACTCTTAATAACTCTTAATACTTTCGATTCAAATAGTTCTACTACTCAACTGAAATTCAACTAACTCAACTAAGGACTTGACCTTAGTTAACTGAGTCAAAATGAATATAACTAAACCAGATTGCTAAATTTTAGCAATCACTACATGCACAAATCTACTTCTAGCCTATACCTTGAATTTACTGAGCTAACTAGTAGACAAGGCCATGTCACTCAATTTAACTACCATCCAAGTCATCCTTCCAATATGGAAAATTTAATTACTAAGTTTGACTAAGGCACAAGTAAAATTTAGTATTTCTTGCTACAATTTCTAACACTCCCTCTTAGAAAGAAAAACAAATGCAACACTACTATCTCACACCTGTGGAATTGGAATTTTCCTCTCGAAAATTCTTTTGTCAAGATATCTACATCCTCCTCCTGAATTGGAATGTATCGTAGCATCATAATTCTCCTATGTAAACAATCCCACAAGTGTTGGTACCTAATATAAATGTGCTTGGACCTGTCATGAAATTCTATATTTTCAGAGTGTTTGATACAACTATGATTATCACAATAAATCACCATCGGATCCATCTCCTAACTAGAAAGATCCATAATTATTTTACTTATCCATATGTCCTCACATCATTTCTTGATTTGCAGTGATGTATTAAACCTCTGCTGAGATGAGCAGAGGTGAGTGCCATAGACCTTTGTCTCCTAGTATACTAGGAAATAGTTGCATATGCAACTCAGAAGATAATGCTTGAAGTACTTTTCCTGATTGATGGAATCTATGCCCAATATGCATCAGTGAATCCTTGGATCTTCATAACTTCTCTCCTCATGTACCATAACCCATAGTCAGATGTTCCTCTGAGGAACCTCAACACATGTTATGTTTCCTTTCCAATACAATTTGGTAGGCTTCACCATGTTCCGAATCAACTAATTAACTACATAGCATATGTCAGGACTTGTGTTCACTAGATACATCAAGTATCCAACAAGCTGTATGTATACGGTGGAATCTACTTCCTCTCTTGAAGAAGAGCTTTCCTTCCTCTAGTTTGTAGCTAGTGGTGTGTTCATGGGCTTGCAATAATTTATGTGAAATCTCTAAATTTTTTAGAAGAAAACTTCCCCTAACTCAGAAAAAAGTCACCATCACCCTGCCATACTTACATTCGTAGGAAGTAATGCATAAAGCCCATTTATTTCATCTAAAATTATCTTGAAGTATCCTCTTTGAAATATTTGATCAACTGATCATCCCATGTAGGTATCAAGTCATTAACATACAATACCAATATAATAAATTTTCATTTACCACAATTTGATAGATATTGGCATCTGATTCACTTTTTGTCAATCCCAATCCACTAAGATATGATTCAATATGAGTGTACCATGCTCGAGGCACCTATTTGAGATCATACAAGGTTGTCTCAAGAATACACACATGTGCCTCCTTGTCATATGTCTCAAATACCTCTAGCTTCTCGATGTAAATTCCTTCCTCAAAAACACAATTGAGGAAGGTGGTCTTCACATCAATTTGGTGGATCTTCCACCCCATCTATGCAACTAATTCTAGAATAGTTCTTATCAAGGAATATATTTATATTGGAAAAATGTTTCCTCATAGTCCACTTCGTCTACCTAAGAGAATACTATGGCCAAACATTTGGCCTTGTACTTATCAACGCTCCCATAAACTACATGCTTCACTTTGTAGATCCATCTAGAAAAAAACCATTGACTTATTCTCTAGTGTCAACGCCACCTCCCATACATGTTTCTTCATGATGGATTCATACTCCTCCACCATGGAAATAACCCACACTAGTTGAGAAATTCCTTCCTCAAATGAATAAGGCTATGACTCAATGTGTTATGTCATGAGAGACATATACTTAATGTATATATTCAATGACGTCCTCTTCATGTGCAAAGATGTAGGATATCCCCTCTCTGAAATATTCTGGTTGAGTGGGTGCCTCCACTCGAGCTAATATCTTCTCCTATGCATGTGGCTACTCCAAAACCTCCTAAATCTATGTCTGAGTATCCTCCTTTGGAGTTAGAATCTTTTCCTCTTGTGAGATACTTATCTCTCACTCTACAAAGAATTTCATACCCTTCTCCTCCTCAAATTTGAGATCTCTCTTCACCACTGCCACCCTGAGTGAGGGAAAGTAGACACTATAGTTATGTTGTGTCTTTTTGTATCCTAAAAAGGTTCCAATATCAGCTGTAGGCTCCAATTTACTCATATTATCCTTGGATACATGCCAATACATAGTAGCTCCAAAGATTCAAAAATGTGATATATCTGGATTTCTCCTAGAGTAGGATTCTTTGTGTGTGATCATGCTTGAATCCCTCTTAAATGTGATAGTTCCAATTCCTTTGGTATTTTACCACCCATCATCCCCAATTTCTATGTGCATCTAGAGATCGTTATCCTCTAGGCTACTAAATAATTATTTGCAACATGTCATATGGAGTGAAGCACCTAAATCTAGGTACCAAAAACTCCCCATTCTAGTGTTGGCCATGAATGCAATTAAGGTGAAGTCTAATTCGAATTGTGAGATAATTGATTCACCTCATCCTCCTCCTGAATGCTTCTGGTTAGACTTCTTGTGTGGCCAGTTTGTTTCATAGTTCCCAAATTCCAAGATTTACTATACATCCCATCCTGGGACTACTAGTCCCAACAGAGATAAATCCACCTCTTAGGTTTACTATATATATCGTCAATCACCAAAAAGGATTCCTAGGCCCACTGAGGAACACAATATGGATTTACTGCAACCCAAATTTTGGCTCAAGGTTTACTAGGCCAGTGGCTTTACCATGATCCATATTTCTTTTTAGGGACTAGTAGGCCATGTGTTTTTCATTTTGGATATCCACCCCACTTGGCCTCAAATCCATCTGGTAATATAGCTCAATCGAAGTATCAAAAACCCATCTCATCAATTCTATATGAAAATGGCAAGGCTAGGATGAAAACACTGTCACACGAGGAAAAACCCATGCCAAGACAAAAAAGAACCACCTAAATACCATGCATGTCAGATCGAACAAAGAAATCACATATGTAAATCAATACATGCAAAGAATCCTACTGTAGCTTTTTGATCCTCCTCTTTCTTACCTCCTTTTCCTTTTTTGCTGCAATGCCAAATTGCTCCAAGAAAATTCTAAGTGTCAAAGAGTGAGTGAGAGTGAGAGAGAGAGAGAGAGAGAGAGAGAGAGAGAGAGAGAGAGAGAATAATGAGATATCTCCCAAAAGTGAACTGAAGAAAACTTTTAGTAAAATCTTTCCCACTGATCCTCAAAATAATTTTTATATAAGAGGCCTCTATTTTCTTCATTTTCCATTATTTTCCTTCATTTTCCTCCTCACGTGCATCCTGTGACGTTTCACCTTCCTCTTCTCCTACTTTCCTTTATTTTCATAAATAAAATCCCAAAGTTTCACAAATTTCAAGAGGTCAAGGATGAGGCTTGTTGCTTGTGACTATGCAATGCGTAGAAGAGGATGAATGGAGGTAGGGGTTGATCAATTTTTGATATCAAGGGTTGAAGATGAGCACTAAGATTGCTCAGTATGTAGTTCTGGGAGGTAGGGATTGTGATTCACAGTTCTAAGAGGCAAGGTCTAAGCTTGTGGGCTGAGGGTATGCAGTGCACAATTCAGGAAGGATGAGTGAGGTCAAGTTGCCTGGGCAAGAACTTTTTCAGATTTGACTAAGTGTGGGATTAGTGAGGCCAATGCAAATAATGATAGAACTTAAGTATGATCACACACTTAGAACATTTGATGACACAACCTTGGTCACTCACATGAAAATTACCTCCCTCAATGTGACGAAATTGCGACTTTCTCAAAGTGCAACACTAAAGGTACAGTTCGCAATGATGGTGATGAAAATTGTGCAATAGTGCTTGAAACTTTGGGAATTATTGTGATACATGTCTACTTGGAAATAATGTCTGATTAGCACCAATGATACCCATTGAAACAAGAAAAAACTACATGTGTGTTTTGCAATGCTTACCATGTTAAGATGACACTTTGATTTTATTATAAATGGGAAAAGAATACTGAGGGAAAACACATGTGCTAACTCTTAATACTTGCAACAACAACATGAAAATTCAAAGTAGGCTGTGAAATTTTGATGTAGACCAAAATTTTGAAGGGTTTTGTAGTAGTGACAATAGAGGCCTAAATTCCTTTAGAGGCCTTAGGCTATTGCAATAATATGGAAAGGCTACAAAAACCTCTCCCTCTCTGATGCCTCTTGTTAGCACTCCACTAGTTCTCCAAAGGCTAAAAAGGAAAGTGAAAAAGGTAACCACAGACCACTTTGATATAGTAGATAGCCCTAGTAGGCCGAGAGGGATATATTAATGAGATTGAAACCAAGTATTGACTATGAAATGAAGGATATTAGGCTAGATATGATAGGCTTAGGTATTTTTTAAGAAATTTAGGGTTTGATGTTGGATTAGGGATGAAACCAAGTGGCTAGGTCTAGGTATCAAAGGGTTTACAACTACAAAGATATAAATGAGCAAGGTAGAATTGGATCTATGCTGGGTTTAGGATTTTTTAGGTATGGTGGTAAGTCTGAATAAGTAGAGGGATTTAATGAGTATGCTCATTCATGAATTCATTAAACTAGAAGCATAAAACACAAGATGGCATTTCCATCTAAATAAAGCTAAATCAATAGAATTTTTCCCACGAACTATAAGGAAAGCCACTAAAGATACAAGATATGAAAGAGGATATATATATCATTCAAAAACTACTATAATAGAGAAGATACATGATCATAAACTCACTACACATGAATTCCTAGATAATAGTTGCAATTACATCCTTTGATTTCTGAATATGAAAGTGAAAGTGCAAGGTACAAAGATTACAATTCTCTGATGTCCAACTAGTAAAATGACTCTAGAAATTATAGATATAAACGAAAACAACATCTCTCCTCTCTTAGGGGTCAAACCTATCAGTTGTGGAGCTGATTACATGATAATCTCAACAAAAACCTAATGTCTAGTGGAGGTAAACCAATTCACCTCATCATAGGAAAATATATACATTTGACTAAAATTACATTAAAAATCATGTAAATAACCTATTTCACTATTTTCCATCTCATTTAAACCTCATTAAATTATCATTCATAAATCACATAGGTCAAAAATTCAAACTAGATCAAACAACCAGTAAAAATTTCCTTCTACAGAAAGCATAGTGAGATGAGGAAAATTGACTTTTGGAGGTCTTCCAGGTGTCCAAATCATGATATGAAATATTCTATGGAAAGCTCTAGATGTCCTCTACATGATATAATCATCAAGAATTGAAAAATGTGGCTCCTAGCCTTCCAAAAATTCATTCTCCTAAGAGTATTCAGAAAGTGTAGCAAGGGCTCCATATATAGGGCAGAAAGGTGATTTTTCAGATGTTTTTGGGCATTTCGACCACCTAGAAGTTGCTGACATGGCACAAAAATTGACTTAATTTGATGTAATAATCAAGAGGAATCCAAAAATGCTGAGTTATCCTCCAATGGACCCCCCCCCCCCAAAAAAAAAGTGTAGCGTGGCCTATTCTACATTGTTTCCAATATGTCTCGTTTTCTAAATTTCCAATTTTGACCAAAATTTCTCGAAAAAATAAATTTCTCCAAAAATCCTCAAAATTGGTCCAAAGGTGCCTTATAAGTTATGTTATGCCACTAGGGAAGCATCAACTAGAATATCCAATTTTTCCTTCTCCTTTTTACTTTTTAGGGTTTGCTTCAGTTTAACTTGGAATTGTTTGACTTTGACATTGAAAATATGATTTTTTGAATTGTAGTGGTAAACCATGTGTTTTTGCATGTTATTGTCCCTGTTTGCCTTTCCAAGGAGATTCTCGAAGTAAATATTGACTTTCTCAAGCCAAAACTCCATATTTTCATTGATTTCCATGGTTATTATTTCTTCAAAACTCAACTCTTCATCTAGTGGAATTTTCTCTCTTTCTTTCTACAATGTTCTTCTGAGACATATGATCCTTGGTCTCTTCCTTGCCACATTATCTTCATGCTTCTCTAAATCTTCAGTAGTAGCCACTACTTTTCCTTTCACATCATGCATACTAGCCTCAAACTGACTTCTCGATAAAGAAAATTGTTTTTCCTTCAACTAATTTTTTTCTTGATGTAGGAAAGAAATGATGAAAATATCCCTTGCCAAGTTGTCTTGGAGTTCTTTGATTTGAGCTTCTTGAGGAGAAGAAGAAATAAATTGAAAAAATCTCAATTGTTCCTGAATAGGAATTGAACAAGTTCGGAAGATCACAAATGTGGTTCTTTCCCCCTATGAAAAGTATTACATGTTTTTCTTGCCATAAACCTGGACATGTAGCAGCCCAATGTAAGATAAAGAAAAAAAAGTTTAACCAGCAAAAGATGCAACAAATGAGAATACCTCCTCAAGAAATAAAATGGAAAATATAATCTTTCACCAGCTACACAAGTCATTTCCATGACTACTGTTATTCCTGCGATAAATTTGGACATAAACTTGTTGAATATAAATTATGTTCAAAAAGGGGAAAAAATGCCATACATCAGCTCAATCGTGCCTAGGAAAAATAAGATGTTATTTATGCCACAAAATGGGACAAAAATCAAATGACTATAATATTCAATATACATTAAAGAATTCTAGACAGATGATGGAACCAAAACAAATCATACCAAACTATGAATAAAAAAGAAATGCAGACATTATGAGGAATCCCAAGAAAGTATGGAAGAACAAGAAAAAGGGGGAGCCTGTTACTTTAATGGCATTATGAATCCATCATATTCTCAGGGGGAGATTCTCCAGGAATCAACGTAAATATTCGGTCAGTGATAGACAAGAAGCGTCATCCTAGGGGAGAGAAGTTCATAAAAGGTCCCCATAAGAGTTGTTAACAAATATTTTCTTGGAATAAGAATAGTTCAAAGTTTAGGAAGGGAAAGGACAATTCATTTGGCACAAAACTATAGAGGAAGAAGGACACCTGAAGCATTCAATAGCCAATAGGTTGATAGAATAAGAGAAAGCAACAAGCAGCCATGTTGGTAAAGGGAACATCATTCATGAACTTGGAAACTAAGAGGATTATTACATTATGTGTCTCACTACAAGTGTTGATAATGGAAAAAAATGATTTTAAGAAGGATGAATAAGAAAAGTGTTAATATTGGAGCAGTAGTATGATACAGGTCCTCAGGATCATAATATCATCTTATGCATCATGGTGGTGGTATGGCATAAATACATCAAGGAAGTAGTCCCAATGTTATCAATAGTATAATATGTGTGGATTAAGTTCTGGTTGCTCTGATTAGTGCAAAGTATATTCTGGTTGCAAATCCAGGAGAATTTCGAGTTGTATTATCAAAGCATAGAAATGTTTAACATGCCAAAGGATCATTATCTTTTTTGCATTATTGTATTATATTGAGCATTGAAGTAGTACTTATTCTTGGATATAATTGGTCTCCTCTTCAATTCATTGTTGATAGACTCTCAAGGCCTCTTTCTTAAGGTCATCCATAAAGTTGTGTGTAGTATGTCTTTTGAGATTCCAATTAAATAAACTAAAGAAGTCTTCCTGAAACTCATTATGTCAGAACAACTAAAGTGTATATGGAGCAACAGTCATTCTGGAGCAGCCCTAGAAAGGCATACGCAGTGACATTCATTTAATAATAGAATGACAGAATGAAGAAGGTTATTTATGCTAGAATCAGAGTTTGTATATTGTTGATTGTTGTTTAGAACAAAGGAGAACATAAAACAAATAGTAGATATTGTAAAGGTTGTCTCAACTATTGTTGTTTGTGGGAGCCAAAGTGAAATTACCGCATGGATTATCAATGGGTATCATATTATCTCATGGCCTTGGATGCATAGACACTTATGGCATAAGTGTATACCACAGAGATCAGATATATCAAGCTCTAACCATTAGTATTCCTTAAGCATGAGTTACACCTAAAATTTATAATGGTATGTGGGTGAATTTGAGAATCCCTTATGAGAAAGTATGAGTAGTTGGCATATGAACCAAGTTCTGTGCAAATACATCCTTGAATCTGCAACTAAATCACTGTGTAATCTGGTAGTAAATGTGAACCATCGATGCGAAAGATATATTGGCATCATCATATTTGAACATATGTGTATTGCAGAAGAAGACATATTCCATCTACAATCTTCCTCAATAGATATGTGTCTCAGATGAATATCATAATATAGGCTGAAGTATATGTGGAGTAGACTTTCTATATCTTATGGAGCATTCTCAGTATTTTAGTATTATTCCAATGATTCATTTCTGATTATATAAGTCTGGTACATTTTGTTCTATGGAGTGTCCTTATCATCACTTTCAGTACTATACAAGTGCAAGGAGTCTGTGCTTTGAGATGGTATCAACTTACTCTGTATATACATACAAGTTCAATGATTCCCAAAGTGTTCTCCCAGCAATGCTTACACACCAAATGGAGCAATAGTCCCAGCCAGGCATGGAAAATGGAATCATGTAGAGATACCCGACAATGCATGCAAGAAGGTTGAAAATTATATCTATACACGAAATTTTGAATGCAGAGGAGGAGACTCGGGCAAGTGACCCGACTATAGAGTAAAGGTATTGTGACAGTTTATTAATCAAAAGGTTAAATGCTGTGGGAAAAGGAGAATACTAGGCAGAGTCGGGCAAAAGACTGTTAAAATGACACTGCTGGAAACCTGTCATTTGGGTCGAGTCGAGCAGAAGATGATCATGCTGCACATGTGAAAATGTAACAGTAGGAAGAAAAAGGGAAATGAAAACAGCAGAAAAGACAAATGCACAATGATCAAAGAGATGAAAAAGCTGAGTGAAATATACTTGTTGTAACTATAAACATAAATTCATTGATTATTTTATAGTATTTGTGATGCAAAGGAAAGTCTTTGTAGGCATAGTAAAAACTCCATGGGTGTTGTAATGATTATTTCTGATGTAATAACCTAAGCTGAAGAAAGAGCAGTCGAATGGGTGGAAGGCAGAGAGACTGGCATGTTCACTTCGTATTCCCTGTAGAAAGAAAATAGTCATGTATTTATCTGGATAAAACATGTAATATCCATGTGCATAGAGGGAAAAAGGAGAGAGAAACAGAATTGAAGAGAGTTGAAGAGGTTAGAAAGCTGTAGAATGGAAAAGAACAAAAGAAAGTAAGAGAGTTGTAGAAGGTTGTAGAGTGGAAGAATAAGAGAGAGCTGATATGAAGAAGATATGAAGGCTTAAGAGGAAGCAATGGATAAGGAGTATAACAAAGCTAATATCCAGGTAAATTGACATTTTAGTTTCATGTTGAGTGAGGGGATTGTAGTCTCCTTTCAAGTTGTAGCTTGATAAATTTCCAGTTGGAGTTGGTTGAGGTAGGAGCCTCCTGTAGGTTATAGCCTGCAGAAAATATTTGGGAGTTGGAGGTTCCTTGAAATTTGTAGCTTGCAGAAATTGATGTAGGAGCCTCCTATAGGTTGTAGCCTACGAAAAATACATGGTAGTTCGTGCTTCCATTTCAAGTTGTAGCTTGATAGATGTCCAGTTGGAGCTAGTTCAAGTAGGAACCTCCTGTGGGTTGTAGCCTACAGAAAATACATGGGAGTTGGTGCTTCCGTTTCAAGTTGTAGCTTGATAGATGTCTAGTTGGAGATGGTTGAGGTAAGAGCCTCCTGTAGGTTTGGGCCTACAGAAAATGAGTGGTGAGAAGGAGTTGGAGCTTGCATTTGCATCACAACAATAGTAATATGTGGTTTTCTCCCTTATGGGCTTCCACTTATATTTGTTGTCTATGTTCTTGATGATTATGTGTTTATGTGATGTTTTAATCTGCTTAATTACTTGTTGTCCACACATTAAGTTTGTTGATTCATTATGTATTAAGCTTCTTATGAAATGAAGGTGTAAATAAGTTAAATGAAAATAGTTTTAAATGTCCATGAATGTACTAAACTGATTCACCCCCCACCCCGCCACCCCCCCTACCCCACATCTCATTTTAGCTAAGGTTTCATCATATTAAGGGATGATCCAATGTGTTTTCTAGTAAAACTTTGCATTGATTACTATATGGATGAAGAATAAATTGTTTCTCCCATTCTAGAAATATCTGAAAGACCATTGAACACCCCTGTTCCCATTTTCTTCTATGACATTTCACTACATGGATGCATTTCTTGTAAAATCCTAATGTGCAAGTTTTCCACCACCCATCGACGCCTTCCGTAAAAGTTGTTGGTTTATCATGATTTTGTGTTATCTTAGTTATTATATCATGTTTCTTTAGAAGTGCAAAGGAAGATTCTTTTGCATGGAGTGTGGAGGTGGGTTTCATTGTGTGGAGTGTGGAGGAGTTCAAAGTGCAAAGTTGGATTTCATTGTTCAGAGTGGAAGTGCAGAGGAAGCATATGCAAAGGCAGAAGTTTGGAGTGTGGAGGTGAATTTCATTGTGTGGAGTGTGGATGTGTGGAGGTGAGAATAATGAAAAATTGCAGAAACAGAGCATTCTCTAATAAAAAAACATGGACCATGTTATACCTTAATCAACTAATTACATTTGTCAACAAATAAAACAACATCATTATCTTAAGATTCTGACTCAAAAATACTGAAACTTGATGTTTCAGTTGAATCGCAACAATTTTTTCCTAACATGTGCACTTATTCTTTGATATCAAAAATAGGACAATTGTCTGTTTTATGAATTTTAGAGCCACATAACATTGAATGCGGACTAGTGGTTTTTTCTCTTCTTTACTTCCTTTTTCTTGTTGGATTTTATGTGAAGCTTCTTGAGATATTTTTTATTTATGAAATTTAGATCCTTATACTTTTGGAAATCTATTTGAAGTGTTGCCTTGCTTCCCACGTTGCAAAATATCCTTCTCTTCTATAACATTGAATGTGGACTAGTGGATTTTTCTCTTCTTTCCTTGCTCTTTCTTGTTGGATTTTGTGTGTAGCTTCTTGAGATATTTTTCCTTTATGAAATTTAGAACCTTCTCCTTTTGGACATCTATTTGAAGTGTGGCCTTGTTTCCCACATAGCCAACAAGTAATTTTGTTCCATGCCTCTCTTTTTCTGTGTCCTAAGATGGATATCTTGAGGATCATAATAGTGAGATATAGGGATTATTATATAATAGCATATGTTTGAATTTATTCTATATTTTCTAGGCTGTGGAGAATGGTTGATCTTATTTTTGTAATTTTTATTCATGGCTTTCTTTATTCTTTTTCTATTTACAACTAGCTATTCTAATGATAATCCATACTTATTGCAAATTGATCTGCTGTCAGGAAATCTAGATAATTTTTTCATAGACTTATTCACCTTCATATTTTTACACAAACCGAATAGATCTTTATTTATGATACCATATATTTCTCCCCATGTGTAAGATTCATATGGATTTTGGAAGATTTATTCAATATTCAAATAATCTATGAACTTGGAGAGAAGAGCTGGATGATATATTTGTTTTCAGAGGAATGTTTTTCTATATTTTACCTCATATATTCTTTAAACCAAGTCCCCATGGAATCATCATATTGGGACATATTTTTACATTTTAAATTCATTAAGACCGTTGAGTTCTTATCTAAAATTTCAGTTTCAGCACCACACCAATGTTCAAGGATCATTGATGTTAATGCTCCAATCATGTTTTCCTGTGGGCTTCCATCACCATTCATTACAACATCACTCGCTTCATATTTTACTACTTCTGCCATTTTTTCAATAAGTACAGGGGTTCATTTAACTTCCCACCATCTCTGAAGGGTACTAGCGAACCATTGTATTAGTGTCTTACAAGCTTCAACATCACTTTTTCCTTTCATAAACATAATTTTATATTTTGTGAACATTTGATCTATCATTTGATTGATTTTTCTTGAGCTTAGATTGTCCACATTCCATTCTTTGTGAGAATCGAGATGAAATGTTTGTGATTTGGGAAATCTTCCTTTGCCACTTAGAGAATATTTGGAGAATTGTCTTGGTAAAGTCCATATACTCGAAAAAAGTAAGAATTAGAAGAAGACTCGGGTTTTTCTAGCTTTTCTTTGGGGAACATAGTAGGGAATCTATCAACTCATTTTTGAATTTATATGAATATGATGCCTAAACATCATAGAGGTAAGGATGTATTTCTCTTTGGTGGAGATGGTTAGTTTCTCGAATTTGAAGGATAAATATTTTATTCTTTCTTAGGTTGTACAAAAACCCATGCTAACTCCTTTTTCAATATCTTCATACTGATCATTTTATTTTTGATGAAAACATTGTAGATTTAGTTCCTTCTCTAACAAACCCTTCTAAAGTAGATACATAAAACTAGAACTCATTCATATTCTTATTTACAAAATATACAGAAGCTTACAAGGACTCAATTTTCTCATTTTGAGCATTATGGGATGAAGAGTGTACTGCTAGTCCTTTGAGAGTAGTATTTTGAGTTAAAAGAGTCAAGTACCAACCATAAGACCTAGTTGGCCCTGAAAGGCACCTATTTGGCCTCCAAGATGTGTATATATAGAGAGAAATTTGACCTCAATTGGACACACAACACTGATGTCGAATTCTATGCAAGCAAAAGAAAGAAGACCAATTAAAGTAAAAAAACAAAGAGAGAAAATTAAAGAGGAAGAAATGAAGGTCAAAGAAGAGAAAAAATCACACTATTCTGCCCTAATTCTCTCACAAGTGAAATTTTAGGACTGTTGCAGGGGTTGAAAATTTTCAGATCTATCGTAGGGGTTGAAAATTCAAAGTTTGATCAGATTTTGAAGGGATTTGACCAACATTGAGTTTGTTGGATTTGACTGGCTTGAGGAAGGATTGAAGGAGGCTTGACTTGGGTTTTAGTGGAAGTGTTGCTCTTGGTTTTTGGGTATAGGATTTCTCACTTTGATATGATTCTATAAGAAGAGGAGCTATTTTGGTTTCCCCTTATGGGGGTTTTCCCTAGCTTAGAGCATACATCTTTCGTGTTCTTTGTTGTTTGTGATTTTAATATTTCATGTTTTGGTAATTTTTTTATAAACATATAATAATAAATGAAATAAGAAGCCAACAAATTTTCAAAATCAATTATAAAGTAAAAAAATCAACTCTAATTTACTATCATATTGATTTCTCAATAAGGGATAGCAATAATAGCTCACAATTATCCATAAATAATGCGTGGATGTAAGAATGGAATGTAATGGAAAATAAAATCTCATTTCCGGTCAGAGCGCTCATACGATAGTTGGGGAGTTGCAGAGTTTTCATAACGTAGAGGAAGCTCATTTTTTGGGAGCACAAAGGAGTGTTGAGCTCTGCACTCCCGCACAATGAGATTCCTTCACACATTGAGCTTCCTATGCAAATTATCAGAGCCCTACTCTGCCATTCTCACTTTTATTGAATCTCCGTTGTCTCCAACTACTACATAGGTAATATTGATGGACAATGTCATCAAGGTATTCTACTAAGAGTTGAGAAGCCCAGAGATATTGTGAGAATATCCAGGCTACTTTATTTCTAATTCAGACAGACTTTATGTTGGTGAAAACTTCTAAGGTTTGGGGCGATGACTATCAATTTCAGATTGGGTAGCATTACTGCCTTCTTCCTCATAGAAAACTAAAATTTGTATTAATGACCTCAGATATGAATTCTCTTTTTTTCATTTTTCTCATTTTGAGCATTATGGGCTGAAGAGTGTACTGCTAATCCTTTGAGAGAAGTATTTTGAGTTAAAAGAGTCAAGTACCAACCATAATACCTAGTTGGTCCTAAAAGGCACCTATTTGGCCTCCTAGATGTGTATATATAGACAGAAATTTGACCTCATTTGGACACACAACACTGACGTTGAATTCTATGCAAGAAAAAGAAAGAAGACCAATGAAAGTAAAAAAACAAAGAGCGAAAATTAAAGAAAAAAGAAATGAAGGTCAAAGAAGAGAAAAAAATCTCACTATTCTACCCTAATTCTCTTAGAGGTGAAATTTTAGGACTGTTGCAGGGGTCGAAAATATTCAGCTCTATTGTAGGGGTTGAAAATTCAGAGTTTGATCAGATTTTGAAGGGATTTGACCAATGTTGAGTTTGTTGGATTTGACTGGCTTGAGGAAGGATCGAAGGAGGCTTGACTTGGGTTTTATTGGAAGTGTTGTTCTTGGTTTTTGGGTATAGGATTTCTCACTTTGATCTGATTTTATAAGAAGAGGAGTTATTTTGGTTTCCTCTTATGGGGTTTTTCCTTAGCTTGGAACATACATCTTTCGTGTTCTTTGTTATTTTTTATTTTGATATTTCATGTTTTGGTAATTTTTTGATAAAAATAGCATAATAAATGAAATAAGAAGCCAACAAATATTTACAAGCAAGTAAAAAAAATCAACTCTAATTTACTATCATATTGATTTCTCAACCAGGGATAGCAATAATAGCTCACAATTATCCATAAATAATGCGTGGATGTAAGAATGGAATGTAATGGAAAATAAAATCTCATTTCCAGTCAAAGCCCACATATGGTAGTGCCCTCATACGGTAGCTGGGGAGTCGCAAAGTTTTCATAATGTAGAAGCTCATTTTGTGGGAGCACAAAGGAGTGTGGAGCTTTGCACTCCACCAAAATGAGATTCCTTCGCACATATAGCTTCCTATGCAAATTATTAGAGACCTTCTCCGCCATTCTCACTCTTCCTCTTTTTTTAATTGACTCGCCCTTGGCTCCAACTACTGCACAGCTAATATTGATAGACGATGTCATCAAGGCATTCTATGGAGAGTTGAGAAGCCAAGAGATATTGGGAGAATATTGATGGACATGTCATGAAGGCATTCTACGGAGAGTTGAGAAGCCAAGAAACCACTTTATTTGTAATTTAGACAGACGTTATGTTGGTGAAAACTTCTAAGGTTTTCGGCAATGACGATCAATCGCAGATTGGGCAGCTTTACTGCCTTCTTCTTGAGAGAAAGCTAAAATTTGTATTAATGACCCCGGCATGAATTCTCTTGTTTTCAAGATTAAACTGTAAGGATCATTAATGTTATTGCTCCAATCATGTTCAAGAATCATTGATGTTAGTGTTCCAATCATGTTTTCCTGTGGGCTGCCATTATTATTCATTACAACATCACCCCTTTCATCTTTTACTACTTCTTCTGCCATTTTTTCAATAAGTACAAGGGTGCTTTAACTTCCCACCATCTCTGAGTGAAGCATTGTATTAGTGTCTTACAAGCTTCAACATCACTTTTGCCTTTCATAAACATAATTTTATATTTTGTGAACATTTGATCTATCATTTGCTTCATTTTTCTTGACCTTAGATTGTCCACAATCCATTTTTTGTGAAAATCCGGATGAAATATTTGTGATTCATGAAATCTTCCTTTGTCACTTAAATCAGGAGTAGGATATTTGGAGAATTGGCTTGGTAAAGTTCATATGCTAGAAAAAGGTAAGAATCAGAAGAAGACTCGAGTTTTTCTAGATTTTCTTTGGGGAACATAGTAGGGAATCTATCAACTCATTTTGAATGTATATGAATATGATGCCTAAAAATCATAGAGGTAAGGATGTCTTTGTCTTTGGTGGAGATGGTTAGTTTCTCGAATTTGGAGGATAAATCTTTTATTCCTTTTTTGGTTGTACATAAAACCATGCTAACTCCTTTTTCAATATCTTCATATTGATCATTTATTTTCTTTGATAAAAACATTGTAGCTTTAGTTCCTTCTCTAACAAACCCTTCTAAAGTAGGTACATAAAACTGAAACTCATTCATATTCTTATTTTCAAAATATACAAAAGCTTGCAAGGACTCAATTTGCTCATTTTAAGCATTATGGGCTGAAGAGTGTACTGCTAGTCCTTTGAGACAGTATTTTGAGTTAAAAGAGTCAAGTACCAACCATAAGACCTACTTGGCCCTGAAAGGCACCTATTTGGCCTCCTATATGTGTATATATAGAGAGAAATTTGACGTCATTTGGACACACAACACTGACATTGAATTCTATGCAAGAAAAAGAAAGAAGACCAATGAAAGTAAAAAAACAAAGAGCTAAAATTAAAGAAGAAGAAATGAAAGTCAAAGAAGAGAAAAAATCACACTATTCTGCCCTAATTCTATCACACATGTGAAATTTTAAGACTGTTGCAGGGGTCGAAAATTTTCAGATCTATTGTAGGTGTTGAAAATTTAGAGTTTGATCAGATTTGAAGGGATTTGACCGACGTTGAGTTTGTTGGATTTGAGTGACTTGAGGAAGGATTGAAGGAAGTTTGACTTGGGTTTTATTGGAAGTGTTTCTCTTGGTTTTTGGGTATAGGATTTCTCACTTTGATCTGATTGTATAAGAAGAGGAGTTATTTTGGTTTTCCCTTATGGGATTTCTCCATCGCTTAGAGCATACATCTTTTGTGTTCTTTGTTGTTTGTGATTTTAATATTTCATGTTTTGGTAATTTTTTGATAATCATAACATAATAAATGAAATAAGAAGCCAACAAATATTCACAAGAAACTATCAAATAAAAGAAATCAACTCCAATTTGCTATCATATAGATTTCTCAATAGCGGATAGCAATAATAACTCACAATTATCCATAAATAACGAGTGGACGTAAGAATGGAATGCAATGGAAAATAAAATCTCATTTCCAGTATCAGAGCCCTCCTATTGTAGTTGGGGAGTTGCAGAGTTTTCATAACTTGGAGGAAGCTCATTTTGTGGGAGCATAAAGGAGTCTGGAGCTCTGCAATCCCGCACAATGAGATTTCTTCGCACATTTAGCTTCCTATGCAAATTATCAGAGACCTACTCCCCCATTCTCACTTTTCCTTTTTTTTTTTTTAATTGACTCTCCCTTGGCCGCAACTACTGCACAGCTAATATTGATAGACAATGTCGTCAAGGCATTCTAAGGAGAGTTGAGAAGCCAAGAGATATTGCGAGAATATTGATGGACATGTCATGAAGGCATTTCCACGGAGAGTTGAGAAACCAAGAAGCCACGTTATTTGTAATTCAGACAGACTTTATGTTGGTGAAAACTTCTAAAGTTTTGGGCGATGACGATCAATTGCAGATTGAGCAGCTTTACTGCCTTCTTCCTGAGAGAAAGCTAAAATTTGTATTAATGACCCGGACATGAATTCTCTTGTTTTCAAGATTAAACTTTAAGCTATCAGCCTAGAAGAATAGGGCGACGAAGCAGCAAAACAAATCAAAATTATCATGTGGGTTTCGTAAATCCCAAGTGTAGGGGCAACCCTGCAACCCTTGTTCGATATTCACATCCAACATCATGAATGTGAAGAGGAATACAAGTCTTCCTCGATTCTTTGTATGTCAAGGTGCCCTAACAATCCGTTTTCAATGGGCAGAGCGTGAAACCAATTGCAGTCCAAATTGGAGACAATTGGAGGGGCTTCGTAATATATGTAAATTGCAATGTTTTACAATACATCAAATTGTATTGTGTATACATTGATTAGTTTAAGTCAAAAATCAATATCAGTTAGACAACCCACGACTTCAAAAATCATGACGCCATTCTATTAAATATCTGACCGATGTGATTATGATAACAAAATTCCAAACACATAAAATCTGGTACACTTTGAAGAAAGTAGACTATTCAAAATAATTTATTTGAAGAAGAAAGATTACTCAAAACAGCATTTTTAATACATGGAGCTAAATGCTGTGATTATGATAACAAAATTCAAAAGACATAAAATCTGATACACTGTGCAGAACGTAGAACAAATTTCCAAAGACATATAATCTGGTACACTGTGAAGAAAGTAGAACAAAATTCCAAACACAGCAAAATCTGATACACTGTGAAGAACGTAGAACAAAATTCCAAACACAGCAAAATCTGATACACTGTGAAGAACGTAGAACAAAATTCCAAACACAGCAAAATCTGATACACTGTGAAGAACGTAGAACAAAATTCTAAACACAGCAAAATCTGATACACTGTGAAGAACGTAGAGTTTTAAAAATAATTTATTTGAATACTCAAAATAGCATTTTTAATACATGGAGGTAAATGATATATCATTGACTACTTTGTA